>QVIK01000434.1:0-44125 GCA_003957845.1 Oidium heveae
CATAGGTACGTAGCATATTAAGATGGTCTGTGCAGAGTATCTATAGCACGTGACTAGGCACAGGCCACACCATATGCCGTACCGTCACAACAGGCTTGGAGGCAATGTAATGACCAGGAAACTAACTCACAAAGTCTGGTAAAATACCATACTGGCGCGGTCAAATGGACGTGTGCATGCGAGGTGTATCTGCTTAGCCGATTTCTTCTTTGTAAACACACTGTCAGTTGTTACGAAGAACTACAGGATCCTATCAAGTTCTTTTATGGTGTTCAACGCCAGAGATCATGCCCGCTCTGGATCGATAAGCAACTCGTCCTTCGTCCAGAAATTGTGGTCTCAGGAAATTATGTGACTACTGACTCAGTTTTGAATGTAGATGATTTAAGAACCTCACCGCCATATCAAGAGAAGGATCAACTTGTATCTTTGGAGGACGAAGTTCTGGCGCCGCCTAATCTACTAGAATTTAATCAAAAGATACAGCGGCTAATGAAGCGTAAAAACGATCAAGCTGACCATGGTAATACAAAGTTTGTTCAAAAAGCCATGAAAGTCATGGAAAGTAGTTTGATCCTCTCAGAAGAAATCGAGCAACTGGAGAATCGTCGTACCATGCCGCAGACATGGGCCCCCAAAAGGAGTCCTGCAACGATGTATTACAAAACATATGATTAGTTTTCAATGTAAGTGTTCTTCTTATTAACAATTGGTCATTTATTTTATTTATATATAGGGTAACAGATTTTTGGGGGACATTGGTAGTTTAGCTACAAAAATCAGTTCAGCAGACTTAGTTTGAGTATTTAGAATCAAATGCATAATATTTAACTTTATTTTCTACCACAAAAAAATTATCTTGAGATTTAATGTAATTACATTAGAGGCATGCCATAAAATTTGCCAGAGAGTAGGCTTAACGTGTTTCACAAGCGAGTCGCCCACTTTTTCAGTCTAGTATTATTGCGATACAAAATACTCAACACCACACAAAGTTATTAAACTATAGAAGCTGTCTAGTATTATTCAGAACTTTCGCTATCTTCTACATCAAATATTTCTGCCTGACAAGTACGAGAATTATGCCCAGTTTTGCTACAACGGCTACAGTGCCTGTCCACGCGGACTCTCTTCCTAGACTCTTCACCTTCTTTCTGGTTACTAATTCCCTCAGAAGCAATTAAATCAACTACCTCGCCCACTGTTAATGTCTCTTGACTCTTAATATACCTCCTCTTGCGACTTTTACGCTTTGTTGTAGCTTCAGTTATCTTACGAAGGCTAGTGATTTCCTCGCGTATTAACACCATATCATGCATCACCCTAGTAGAGCCTTCTTCAAGTTGATCAAGACACTGAATAATAGAACTAGATGACAAGTCTTGATGTCTTTGAATCTGATCTCGAATGAGCGTTGACTGAGCTGTTATTTCGCGCGCGTTGCTTGGTGTTTTGGGTGTCCATGGAATATCTTCTAGTATAGTTGGTGTTAGCGTACGAAGTCTTAAATCAAGCTTCGATAACACAGCTTCTGGGTTATGTGGGACCAGCCCAGCGCCTTTAAAACTCGCGCAGATATTGCCTTTTGTAAATGCTTTAAAAAATGCTGTTTTAAAGGCTAGAAGAAAGGTTTCTTTGGCAATATGATTAACACGATTGCGTACCAAGCCTGATATTTCAGCTCCATATGCTCGCTTTAAAATCGAGAAGCAGACCACATCAAGCGGCTGTAGTAGGTGTGATGAGTGTGGAGGCATACAGAGGGTAATAATGTTAAAGTCTTTACAGAGTTGCTGGAATTCGAGCGAGTTGTGGCTTTCATGCCAATCAACAGTTAATAAACGGTACCCCCCAACACTTTGCGCCTTTGTATGTTTGTTAAAATGCTTTAACCATATGAATCCAAGCTTATTGTTTGTCCAGCCGTTGTTGCTAACCTCAATTACCCAATCGTGTGGTACAGATGTGTCTTGGTACCAAGAAGAAATAAGTACTTTGCCAGCGAATATAATGAATGGCGGGATTGCCCATCCTGTTGCGTTGACTCCCTGAATAACTGTAACCCACTCGCGATTACCTGGCTGAACTTGCTTTCGTTTCCCACGTTTTTCTGAGCTTGTAATAACAAGTTGGGACGAAATAACTCCCATCATAAAGCCACTTTCGTCAAAGTTGTAAATATCCTCATCTTGAATACCATATTTCTCTTTAACAGACCGTACGAGCGTAAACCATGGGCCAATAACTCGCGGATCCTAAGCCAAAGCTCGCTGACGATCGTAAGAACGACTCCATTGAGTTTTAAGCTCAGGTGTACGTTGAATAAAGTTGTCCGGCCAGTTCTTGCCCACAGGCTTTCCGTCGCGCTCTTTCAGTAAACTGTTGGCCAAATCTCGTACTATATCCTTTGTAGGCGAAAACCCTCGCGAATCCAACTCTAATATATATCTGACTATTGCGTCCTCCTCTGGCTTCGAAGCTTTTTCGAATTGGGTTCGCAGTCGCGTCGTGAGGGCTTTCCGGCGCGTCGGTCGGAGAGAGTCTTTCGAGGAACCTGGTAAATATTTGCAGCGCTTCGTTCGGTCATTGACGCGTTGATTTCAAGTTCTTGGGTTGCTAAAATTATATTAGCTTTTTGAGAAGGTAATAGAATGTTGTGGTGTTGAGCCATTGCGATTTGAAGGTGGTAGATGGTGGGCGATTTGGAAAGTGGGCGACCCGCTTGGATGGGCGACTCGC
This sequence comes from Oidium heveae, assembly GCA_003957845.1. NCBI lineage: Eukaryota > Fungi > Ascomycota > Leotiomycetes > Helotiales > Erysiphaceae > Oidium > Oidium heveae. The sequence continues at coordinate 2,740 of QVIK01000434.1, forward strand.
TTGTGAAACACGTTAATATCAAAATTTAATTAGTAGTTTTTACATCGAATTCACATAATCCGCGCTGCTCGAATTTGCATGGCAGAATTTAAAAAAAATTGATTATTTTTCCAAATATTGCACGAACCTATATTTATTTACCACTCGCCTACTATGTCAATTATGCTGTATTAGAACTAGTATAGATATTTGGTCTGATTTATATCACGTGGTGACGTTTTTTGTTCTGTCCATTACGGGAATTTATATTAACCCTCTCTTCCCCGTGACCAAGCATGAATGAATGATGAATGGATGAGTAAGCACTATTATAAGATCCCTGACCCAAGTCCTATGGTTTTTCACCACCTTGTGACAACTCAGAGAAGAGATAAAGACGATTTATAAAGATTGAATGAACAAGCTGTCATGTCCGCAATCAATGGGTTAAAGAGAGGTGAGCCGGCAAGACTGGCAAGGTCGGTGGTATGTCTTAACATTTGGCTATCTTTTTGTGGAAGCAACAAGCTAACGCTAGGAATAAGTATCGCCAACTTCTGAGACAGAGCGAGAAATTTGCCTCATATAACTACAGAGAATATGCGAAAAGGAAAACCCAAGATTCTTTCCGCGAAAACAAAGATATACGAGACCCTGCTAAAATCGAAGAATTGATTCAAAAGGGATGCAAGGAATTACAGACCATGAAAGTTCGTCGTCAGAGAATTGTTTCTAAAAGATTTTCCAATATCGAAATGGAACATAAACTCACATAGCTTCTCTTGAGAGAGATTAGACACAATACTAACTTTAAGCGTACAGAGACAAACAGTTTTAAGTCAATTCTATCAGCTGAATCAACTAGTCATCGAAGAGAGCAAGAGTAATAAAGCGAATGGAAGCACATTGTAAATATCAATTGCTTTAAAAAAGTCCTCGAAGAAAGACCAAAAGCAGCAACAAGCTTCCGACTTACTTCCGAAGAGATGCTGAGGTATCAATCTGGATAGCTGAAGTTGAGTGTCATACAATACAAATATCTACCCAATTAACCGATTGGAAACAAGCATTGCTTTAGCACTTTCGCTAGAAAAATGGATTCAAATATCTCAAGACATACAGAAATTAGATCATCTTGTATGAAAAGCTATCAATTCCAAGAAAACTAACCTTCAACTACTGCTCTTACGAGCTAAAAAAACATTTCACCTCTCTTCTATAATTTGCTCTTATGACTATCACTTGATGGAATTTACTACTATGGCTTCGATCCATAAAAATAGCTTGCCTGATTAAGGCCTATTAGTAAATTGACAGATATTAGATGATTCTAGTGTGAGAGTAATTTCCTGCGTAGTTGCTATTCTAACCAAAAATTGTTTGCAATCTGACATTCATGTAATGTAGCTTGATATCTTACTTCAATACAATGGTAATTCTAACCCGTCCATGATGGAAATGCTTTTGTTTAAAATTATCTGGTTCTTGAAGTCTTAGTCTATTATCTTACCGATTGTCTTTATCCTTTGTACTCTTAATCGCACACCACAATGCTGACTTATTGGTTGTCCTCATGGCTCCGATTTAAGAAAAAAACCTCCTGTCATAATGTGCACGCCTCGGTACTTTATCACTTCAAATTATTTCTTGCTGTAATTTAATCGGATTGCTTGAGTTTACGTCCCTTTGCAATATGGCCATTCATGAGATAACGTTATGAAGAAAGAGTTACTCCCGAAGTCAATTAATCAGCGAGTTTTGTTTTGACTTTCCTGTTACACTTCCATTCCAATACCAATCATAATAACTTATAGAGCTTTTATCCAAATATTAATATAAGACCCGTTCTGAAAATTTAGGTCTTTTATATAGAGAAACTGATTATGTATCCTTCTTCTAAATCAATATCCCCCGCCCCCCCCCCCCCTCCCCAAAGTTCTGTTCTCCCAACTCCTTTCTGTTTAGCTAGCATTTGTGTACTTACCAACACCACAATCTGACAAAATACGATATCACTATTTGTTGTGGATAATTACTCACTTTTGATTCAGTTGAGAAAGTGTATCCGTCCCACATTCCTGCATCCAAACGTTACCCATTCATTAGGCGAGGAATCTACAAAAGGGGAAATTTGAAACATTAGTCATCCATTCATCCATTCCTTCACATTTGGACGAACCGCTTTACTATTTACTACATATTCAAATGATAACTACCATGTCGATATGAATTTCAGTTGATCTGTAGCATCCGAAAGGGAAACAAGGCTTACAATGGAAAAAAGCGGGCAACACAACACATTAATTAATTTATATATATATATATATATATATATAGGTGTGTGTGTGTGTGTGTGTTCCTTTTCTTCTCTTCCTCCAAAGTTACCGTATTATCGTTTGTGGGAAATGAATGACATCTCGCGTTGTGCACAATCTGGTACCAATCAACAGTCTGAGAAATTATGGAGGTTCCTTTTTTTAGTCTGTAATTGTGTTTAGGGACAGCCAAGTTTGAGCTTTTCAACACATTACAGCTGTTATAAGGAAATTTAGCACGAATAATACGAATTAATTTTGAAAAGTGTGATTCAGTATTTACGAAGATGCTCTTTAAAGCCTAATCATCAGGTTCTACATTGTTTCAGTAGCTGTTTGGATGTTTATGAACAACACTTAAGAATAGAGGGAATGAAGGCGGCGTTTCTTCCTGTTCGTGGTGTCCTATACAAAGCTGAACTTTGATCGCTAGAGTGATTATAAACATATATGTACGATCTTTTAGTTGCAAGAGAATCAATCATCTTTATGGATTTCAGGTGCTAACTCAACTGCCCGTCACGGCGATAATGGATTGGGTAAAGTTGGTTCCTTTTGTTGAGAGATACTTTGACAGTACAATCTTACGCATCTGTTTGACCAACCGTTCCAGCTTCATTACCTAATTTCGTATTTTGGCACTTCGATGATATCAGGTCTAACTCATAGCATCCTTTGCCAAAACAGTTTCTCTTGTGACAAGCGACTTTATGGCATCTTACGTACAGTAAGAATATCTCCTCTATCAATATACTTTCTGCCCTTTGAAAAGCAGTCGGCTTTTTTTTCTCAATTACTTAAAGGAATTCTCAAACCGATAGTTGTTCATCTCATAAGACTTAAATTAAAACATCATTTCCTAATTAATGATCAAAAATCACAATCGAGTAAAAGTGTGCTTTGAGTTCGTATGCTGTACTAGATTCTCGGAAATCATTCACGCTTGTGTTAAAGAATTCCCAACTCTGAAGTAAACCACTAAGCGGAAAAATAGTTACGTGTCTGATTTTATGTGCCCATTAACGTTCAACCTGTAAGTACCTGAGATCAGCAGACGATGACACCAAGTCATCCCGTGCTTTCCATTCTCATGAAACAAAGTCGGATTTGATTTTAGCAGGAGTTTATTTTAGCGGATGGCATACATTTTTGCAAGGGAGGGTTGATTTGTGAAATATCTTTCATTGAGCCTGTCCGTCAGGAAAAAAAATAGATTCCCTCGTTCAACCGCTTTTTGGACTATACCGCATTAGGTTTAGAAAATCCACAAACTTTCCTTGCTTCAGCTCCACGTTTTACATCAAAACCTTATATATTTGGGGATTACTAATCTACAGCCCCTGATTGAAAACGCCTACAAAACGCTCGAATCTACCGGATTATGTAATAATTTACTGATGATGTAATAAGTCTGCGACCCCAGCAAGTCAGATATTTCCTTTTTTTCACCGTAACCGTTTTCTTTGCCCTACATCACCAACAATTAATGTTCGAATCCGATCAGTCAAATAAGCCCGAATTTAATGTTCTTATTATTTTAGATTTTCAATTTTTGAAGAGGTTCTTTGAGGCCGTAAAACCAGTCGAGAGCCACTTGTCTAAACCAAGACTTACCCCCGTCAATAGGCTCAGCTTCCTTGACGGTTTTTTTCTAAAAGCTAAAACTTTTTAACACACAGACTTCTCGTAGGCTCAAGCCGCAGCTTTGCTGGCGTTCCTGCATAAATAGATAGACAGATCTAATATAGCGTTGCTGGAATTTAGCCTCCAGATAGGGGGAAACGTTTAGTCGCAGTAGAGCTACTCACCATACATATGTGTCAGAAATATTGCTATCTATCACCGTGTTGAATTATTTATTATAATCGAATCAATTGTGTAAAGTGTTTATCTATATTTGTTCTTGGAGTCTTATCGCAATGAAGTGATTAGTGGGACGGTCGATAAGAAAGAAGAATTGACATAAAATGACATAAGACATTAGCCGGAATAAATAACATCAAAAAGAAAATACGCTGGGATGTTCCGACTTTAGCGATGCTTGGCATCCAATCTTGACTAATTAACCTTTGCTAGAGCAATTACCTTGGAGTTTCTCACGAGATATTTATCAGACTCCAAGTCAATCATATACGTCACTCTCTTGCTTCATTATTTACTTTCTTTTACAGCTTTGAAAGTTGAAAACTCAATTGCACTATGGGGGATGGTGAAATTCCCGATCAACTCATCTCAGACTCCGCACCAGTAGTGGCAGCACAGACGGACAACGCTGATGAAGCTAGCCCAGACATTGATCCACCAATTGATCTAGAAAAGACTCAAGTTTCTTCCGACCCAAATGCTAGGATTGTTCAGGACATTCTCCATTCAGAGATAGGAGTTTCGACGCTATTAAACAGGTTGAAACAGTCTGTAGCGTCTGCTAAGGTAACAACATTCACCGATTAAGCCACCCCTGGCTAAATACTTTTTTAGGAATTTGCCGTATTTTTAAAAAAGCGTTCTATTTTGGAAGAAGAGCATTCAAATGGGCTGAGGAAGCTATGTCGGGTTACTTCCGAAAGTATCAAAAAACCAGATTATCGACATGGATCGTTTCTTGGTGCGTTTGAAGAAGTCATCAACATCCATGAGAAAATGGCTGAAAATGGAGCCAAGTTTTCTCATTCGTTGTACCAAATGCATGATGACTTATTGGAAATGGCAACAAACGTAGAGCGGGGACGAAAGCATTGGAAAATTACTGGCCTCTCAGCTGAACAGAGGGCAGCAGATGCAGAGACAGCCATGAAAAAATCCAAATCAAAATATGATACGCTCGCTGAAGATTACGATAGAGCTAGAACTGGTGACCGTCAATCAGGAAAGCTCTTTGGTTTGAAAGGGCCAAAATCTGCTGCTCAATACGAAGAAGACATTCTCCGGAAATTACATGCGGCAGATACAGATTATGCAACAAAAGTCCAAACAGCCCAGAGCCTTCGAGCTGATCTTTGGTCAAAATCTAGGCCGGACACCGTTAAAGCTCTCGAAGAACTCATAAAGGAATGTGATTCGGCTCTAACCCTACAAATGCAAAAGTTTGGTATGGATTCTTTGCAACAGACATATTTTATGATTTTTGCTTACAACTAATAGCATCATTCAACGAAAAGCTTTTATTAAGGAACGGACTTAACGTTCATCCCATAAAGGAGTTTGAAGTAGCAAATCAGACGCCAAGTCTTCGGGATGCTATATATTCTATTGACAATGATAAGGACTTTAATGACTACCTAATGAGCTTTGCAAACAAGATATCACCACGGACTTCAGAAATTAAATACCAACGAAATTCGGTTAGCTTCAATTTAAACGTCTCTTGATTGAAATCTAACGTATAATTTTAGATCCTAACTCGAATTGGTCAACGATATTCTGATTACCCTACATCCAATCCAAAGCAAGGAAATTCGCAAGTATCTAATCATGGATCAAATCAAACTCAATCGAATGCAGGCCATCAATTCATTCACGCAACGGGAAAATCTAAATCATGGCAACATGATAGAAATCTTAATCAAATTACAACTATGCCAACTTATGGTACAGGAGCACAACAAAAAGCATCACTTTCTGGTCAGAATGCAAATTACAAAACACAATCTATTGCTCTCAGCTACAATATACACTCACCTACTAACATATCTCCACAGTCACAAAATTCAGATAAAAATTATAACTCATCAAATACTGAAAGTTCTACTCCGACTAAACCTGTCTTTGGTATCAATTTGGAAGAACTTTATGAAAGAGATGGCTCCGCGGTACCGATGGTTGTCCGTCAATGCATACAGGCAGTAGATCTCTTTGGATTAGAAGTTGAAGGTATTTATCGCCTTTCAGGAACAACATCGCAGGTGAGCAAGATTAAATCTTTATTCGATAATGGTAAGACCTACAGCATTGAATATTTCCGACTATTTTTAATGCAGCCCAGATGCCACATTGGTCGACTTTCGAGACCCAGCCAACTTTTTTCATGATGTAAATAGTGTCGCAGGTCTCTTGAAGCAATTCTTCCGTGATCTTCCGGATCCACTTTTAACTACAGAACACTATACAGATTTTATAGAGGCAGCAAGTAAGTATTTTCTATAAGTCCATAAGTTTTTATGATCTTTATCACTTATCAAACAATAGAAAATGAGGATGAAATACTTTGTCGAGATTCTTTACACGCTATCATAAATAGCCTCTCAGACCCAAACTATGCCACTCTTCGAGCAATAACGTTACATTTGCACAGAGTCCAGGATAATTCTAAAATAAATAGAATGAATATTAGCAATCTTGCTATTGTCTTTGGCCCAACCCTAATGGGTGTAAATACAGGCTCGAATATCCATAACGCTGGATGGCAAGTCAAAGTGATTGAAACTATTCTATCTAATTGTTACCAAATATTTGACGACGACTAAAAAAATTTTTATGAAAACGATGGGAAGGATAAAAGCCCTACGCTCATAGTAAGAGATGAGGAAGTAGAATCATTTTGATAAACGAAGGATAGCACTGATAATATGTTACTCTTGAATTCTTAATATGCAAACTGAAATAATCAGAACAAAGAATAACATCAGCTACCCTCTTAAAAAGTGGATGTAAGAGAAATGTCGGCTAATTGTCACAAGTAAGTTTTAACGAGCCAGTGAAGATAAAATTCTTATATGTCTTGTTCTTAAACTAATGATATCTAGCAGATATGTGATTTACGATGTCGTCACGAAAATCGAATCATCAAGGGTAATATTAAAAGCTTGGCGATATTGAAGGCGAAATACATAGGGTTGAGAAGTCTTAAAGAAATATTATTACTCACGATCAAGCTCCCATATATTTTGTGGAGGCTTGAGACCCATCCCAGAGGATGATACGTGTAGCCAAATAACTCCGATCCTACAGGTTACTTTCTAATATACATGCGTTGCAATATTTCCCCGTCGAAATTGGAATACACATCTCGTCTTCGCAAATCACTAAGAGGAGGTAGGCCACAGTAAAAAGAGGGATTTCAAATCCGTCAACGAAGAAAATAAATGACTCAATGAATACATGTACTAAGTCGATGATAAAATCGTTTTATGCCATGAGGAATTATTTGATACCTCTGGATTCTCGGATTTTAATAGAAAAACTCAAATGTCAAATTTTAAGTCTTTTTCACTGACTTTATTTTATCAAATTTTTCTATTCCATTACAAGTACTAAGCAAGCCTTAACCATGTACTTTTAAACTCAATAAAAATTAAAAATGACTTTAATCGTGCCTCAACCTTTTAAATGTACCTCTGAAGCGCGGAATTTTAGGTAAATTGCTAGTAGCATCTATCTAGACTTTTTAATAAACCATAAAAGTCATAATCCAGCTAGTTTTAAGGCCAGAAAAAACGAAGAATTACCATTCTTGCAAGATCTGATCCTTACAGACATTCAAAATAAGTTAATGACCTAATTTTGAAGAAAAGTAAAATAGACTAAAGCAGAGTGTATGCACCAAATTTCCACAGTATGTTCGCCTCAGATTAATAGTTGATTACTTCTATATCTGGTAAAGGTAAATTTGCCGATCCCAAACACGACATCTCAACCGTACATTGTATATATAGGGGGAAATGTTATTTGCCCCCCCTATTTGCACAACTCTGGACCTTTTTGAGTCATTGATGGGCGCATTTGTATTTTCAACCAACCCACGCTCAATACTTATTTACACAACTACTATTAAACTAATTAATGCCCGTCATAACTCTATCTCAGCTCCCCCCCCCCCGCTTATTTCGACCTTTCATAAATTCTGACGCGTCACCCTAAATGTACTAATACGCGTATCCCTGGCAGCATAACCCAATATGGAAAATTTGACCCATAGGGCCTGTCCCCATGACTAATTTTGCTCTAGTTATAATTTAATCCTGGTATTTTCTAATTGAATTTTTTCTTTGTTTCTCTTCCCAAAGTAAACAAATATGTAAACAAATATGTAAACAAATATGTAAACAAATATGTAAACAAATATGTAAACAAATATGTAAACAAATATGTAAACAAATATGTAAACAAATATGTAAACAAATATGTAAACAAATATGTAAACAAATATATAAACAAAGAAAATCAAGATTGGATTCAATCCATCAATAAATCCTACAGGAATTTTGGTAGCTTTAATTCATGAGACCTATCTAAACAAAAAAAAATTAAATACCTCTCACAACACAAATTATTCTCGATGAGATTTTTTCATAAAAAAATAGCGCGCGGAAATGAGAACACTGCTTCGGACACAATTTTTGAGAGCATTTTAAGTAATATTTAAAATGCTAGGAGTTATCAATAAAGACAACATTAAGGATCTCGTTAAAAACGTGAATACATCAAAACGATTATTTTCATTTTGTCCGAGCAACTGTTGGAGAAATCCAAGGAATTAGACAAAGATAGTGCTATATTTTTTTTGGGGGGGGGGGCGTATAAGGCGAGGTACCACGAGTCCGATCAGCCACCTGCCAACCACTCTCGCTTAAATTATGCATCTAAGCTAATTTATAAGTGATCATCCAACCAATAGAAGCTTACTTGGATGGCATATATAATTTTAAAGGTGTTATTTTATAACTCTCTTTAGCCCAAGTCTAATTACGTAGTCTACGAATTCGAAAAAAAGTCAGCCCCACCTACCACCTACCGACCTGCAATAAACCTTATTAAGGATAAGAACTTCTGACTTTGTATCATAAATATTGTAAAAAAATTTGAAAAAAAAAAAAAAAAAAAAAATTGATCAAACTATCCAGAATTTCAGTTAATCAATTTAAATACATTTCAACTTGCTCAACTTTTATTTCTATATGATTCATGCAGAAAATCGGAATGTTTTTCTTATTTCAACAACTTAAACAGTCTCAATATACCACGCTCGGGGATCGTGTGATGGGTGATCCTGCTACATCGAGTAAGATTGATCAACAACGCCTATCATCAGTTAAAAGCTTAATTCCCCCCCCCCCCCACCTTAATTAAAGAATTTTGTATACTGAAGAAACCACATACGGAAGAGACATAGTTTGATGCCTTTTGAGTATGTTCATCTCTGAAAAGTCCAAGGATTCGTCTAGTATTGGAGTTTTTTTTTCTAATATAATTTGAAAGTAATATGCTATTAATCTTGAGTGAATTTATTGTGACATCTTTTCGCAACCATATAAATGAGAAGTAGCTTTTTTCAATTGGAGAATCTAATGACAATTTTGAAGCTTAAATGTCAGATAATGTTTAGTTGATGAAGGAATTTCTATATGTACATCATTAAATGCTACAATTGATGATTAAAAATAATTTATACAAGATGATGATATATATGTACAACCATCTATTCAAACTCAAACCTCCTTCCACTCTTCAAGATCTTCCAAACTAGTTTCTTGTGCTGTACCCCAAACCATCCAATTATTGGGTTGCCATTGTTCATATACTCTTTGAATAACCACATACTCGACAATATCTTTCTCCTTTCCGGAACCTTGAATTAATTCGAGCTGTGACGTTCCACGTAGTTTGGTATATCTGGTTAATTTCTGCCTCGAGCAGATCTGGACAACAGCTTGTCGTATCAGCATTCCATTAATAGGAGTTTTAGCAGCCCTATTCGACACTAATTTTGGACTTTTTTTATATTTTATGAGCTCCCATGTTACCTTTTCATCTATTGGGCGGTTTGCAATTCTATTCCTAAAATTGTCAAGGATTCCATCTAAACATATATTCCGTAAAGTTTGATCATCTCCCTCTGCAAAAGCTGTATACATTTGACGATGGAGAGCCGTAGCAGTAGGAACGATGGATGACCGATTTAGATTGAAGCTCCGGTCCCAGAAGCTTTTAGCTTTGGGTGAAGTGAACTTGCAAAGTAGGATAGAGACTATGTCTCGGAATCTAGAAACAAGTCGAGTTCGTTCAATAGCTAACACAGATAAAGGCGACTTAAAAATAGACGGTCGGTTAGGTCCCGTTGGAGTGATAAAGGTTTCTATTTACGTGGTTGGCGATGTGAGGTTTCTTTAGTTTTTGTTTTTTACTCTTGGAACAAGCCTAAGGTGATTAAACACCTACTTTCTAGCAGTCCTATATCCAAAGGTATCTTTGAATTTTCTTTTGACATAAGTCGAATACTACGCTCTGCTCCGCGAGCCCCCTTCAAGTATCCTACTTCGTCTGATTTTTGCTTCAAGAGAGGAGAAAAAGTGGTGAGACATCGTGTGGTTGAAGACGTTAATGAAAATACGTCTCTGAGTACTAGATTCGATCCTCGATTTAATCTTGCCATCGACAGAGCGGAAGAAGAAAGAGAAAGTGGAAGCATTGTTATGTAACTTATTTTTTATTTTTTATTTTTTAATTGTTCCCATCATTCTCTCGCCAAGTATTATAATCGGGACCAGTTAGTGCAATTTTCTTTTTTTACGACCAGTGCCTTCACATCGATGAATTTGTCTCCCAATTTTGAAATCTGTATTAGCCATTCCACGAATTTTCTATGACATATTTCAAAGCTAATCACAAAATTGCAAGTGTGGGACACGGTATTCTTAAAGATTTATCACCAATGTGGCGACTATTCCAAGCAGCTCAAAGAATCATGAAGAAAATGTAGTCGCGATCTTTGCCCTGGGTATGTAGCTAAATAATGCCATTTTCATTATCGTTGAAGCCCCAAGCTAGATAGCTGCAATATGATTTAGATTGCGGTGCATTCTTCTCCCTGGCTCGAGGTCTTCGTGACGTTAAAATTGGCGCCGTAGCCAGTGTGGTCAATAAAGACTTTATGCAAAGATTTGAAGAGTACTTAGATCAGAGTTATTTCTTACATATGCTTTAATACAAAAATCTTTTTCTTGCACAATTTTGCTTACTCCTTTTCCCTTCTCTCCGTCAAATACTTTTTGAATATCAGCTCAGTTTTGGCAAAAGTGTCTAGATACTTTCTAAATCAACGACATAGGATTTTTCAAGGTAGTTAAATAAATAAGTGGATGTTGTGAAGGTTAATACTCATCAGCATGTCTGAGCTATTTCTTTATTTTACTTTATGGATTGTCTTGTGTCGTTGATGCGACATAAGATTTCTTATTGGTATGAATAATCTCCAGCTAAATATCTAAACATCGACAGTCAAGACATCCTTTTTACAGTGTCTTGCTGTTTTATTGACAAATATCATTTATAAATCTCCTCAATAGCGGTTCTACTTAGCCACATCTCTCAGACTGAATCGAGCCTTTACTTGGGTTATATAAAGATGTGCGATCATTGCTCCAAGCATTGATCATGGTTGCAAGTACCATTCCTGTGCACTTGTTTATTCTTAATTCCAACTCTATATTATGTAGACCTTGATGGCCCTTCATCATGTGACGCAAATTCATATTGAAGCACTCATTTCCGTCTTTGTTTTTTCAATAGTAAGCTTCAGTGACATCCAAAATTTATACTAGTGAATACTTCAATCTATTATCAATCTGTGTCTAGTTCAATAGATCTTTTTGCAAGATATTTATATGTATTTTTCATGCTATTGATAGTTTTAGGCCTGGTAGAATGTAGAGAAGTAGTTACATTGATATGAAATCTTATCATTGACATAATTATTCTGTTTCATTCAATTTCTCACTAGACACGCTTTATAAAAATAACTAGGACATAAAAAGTTCCAACGACCATATTAAATTCCAAAGCTCTAAGACTTAGAGTGTAACAGAATTTACTTCGACTTTTCCCAGTATTGTTCACATACATTCGGCTTTGCGAATTGGGCGAGTCTATCATTGACACATCAAACAATCAAACTGTACCTAACAAACGGATATCATTATAGAAAGATCACTATCAAATCATTTATCACTTGCGATAACTGATAGCGTTTTATAGTATCTTAAAATCCGTGGACCTAAGAGTAATTAGAAGAGATATCAGAATTATACAATATGCTTTTCAAACCTTTATATTCTTGGAATCAAGTTCTAGACCCTCTTTTTTGTCTGTGAGAAACTCTTGCACGTCTTTTCGTTGATCACCTTGCAGTTGTATGACTTCTCCCATTTCTATATCAACCACGATGGTGCCATTACAAGCTAAGTAATGTGTTAGAATAATAAAGAGTTGAGTCGTTAAATCTTCATACCGAACTTCTTCTTGATAACTTTAAGAATCTTCCTTTGATCGAATTTCTTAGGAAGGCCTTGGACAGTTGTTAAAGTCTTACGACCATTACGCTCTGTATATAAAGATATGTTAGTTTGCGGAAGACAAACATGAAATTTATTCAAAAGGTGTAAATATGATGAATAGATTCAATGATATAATGGATAGATAAGATGCAACTCACGTTGAATTCGGATGTGGATGTAGTTTTGCGACTGCTTAGTCTCCCCTGTATCTTCATCGGCTTCGGCGAAGGGATCTAGACGTATGAGATTTAGTATAATTATAAAAGATTAATTTTCCTGAGCATAAACATAGATAGGATGAGAAAGAAACCGCTATCTATGTACCAAATGTTTTCAGATTGTCTATTGATGACATAAATGGTAGTTTAATATCAAGATCGCGCTGCACTACTTCGATATAATAACTGATAAAACTTGAATATAATGTGTTCGTAGGTATTAAATTGTTTTACTGGTCGTAGCGATTTATTTCACACAGAAAGCGAAGTTGTTCCGCTTAGAGGTTTGTGAGGGGAATTCAGAGTTGTTTGGGGAAAGCAATAAGATGGGCGTTTAAGTATGAGGTGGCGGAGGGGCTAGCTTTCCTCCTAAGGCATTTACGTGTAAGCCTGAGGCCCTCATTTATGCTATGTCATGTGATACATTACAAAAACACATAGCGTGGCGCCACCATCACCACAGCCCCCACGTTGAATCACAATTGCTTTACTAATTATTACTCTGATGGATAGAAGCTAGTTCCTTCTTATGGTTTTAGAAATCTTGACTTTAATAGTCCTAATATATTTAATCATAGCGATTGGCTCTGAAACTGTGCTAAAGTCACTTCCTCACCGGCTCACATATTTGCTCCTGCCCATGGTTATGAAAGTGATACCGATTATAACTTATGCGTGGTGTTAGAAATGCAGCTTAGATTATAAGTTTGATCACAGACTTCTAGATATCCCCTAAAATTCAAGTGGCTTGTGCGGCAATAGCCGAAGATTCTGGGTTGGGGCCCTTCCCAGAAGCAGAGGCGGGGGGAAGAAACATTGGAAGGTACGTCTAGAGGTTTAAAAATAAGCTATATGGAAGAGCTTAAATGATTGACTGAGTGGCAACCTTACCATTGCAAGAGCCATGACTGATAGCAGTTTGTTAGCAGGCTTTTCCAATAGCTAACTGATCTATCGAAGGTACTTTAACTCACTCGACATGCCAACAGTAAAGATAGCAGGCTGGCTAGTGCTTTTTTTTGACTCTGAACTCTCGCCCAGCCAACTCTGGATTGCGAATAGTACTGATGCCCTTGGTATGGTTAGATAGAGGTCGTGTTTTGTAATTCACTATCAAGTAGGCCCCAAATTACCAGCCGACAAACTTATTGCGAGTGAACATCGCTGCCATAGGTAATGTAGTTCCTAATGTCCCGCTGATATCAGAAGGGTTTTCTTTTATGGCGGGAGGTTGATAAGGAATGACTACGCGTTGTATTAGCACAGTTGGATTCAGTGACTGCTTGACGGCATACTGAGGTCAGTTCTTTTGCAGCCCATGGTTGCTGGTGACTGGTGACTGGTGACTAGTGACTGTTGAGTTGATGTCTGGAATATACCTTCGGTGAGAACGAAGAGCTAGCTACTTATGGCTAACTGTTGACAAGGATAAGCCTAATGCAATCATCATGTCGGTATGGCACAGCAACGATCTTTTGCTATCCATATCAGGCATTTCCTTGTCAAATAGATGTAATGATATATACGGCACTGAGTCTTAATTGTATTATTTATAGCTTTTTACTTATTAAACCCCATCCAAAAGACATACAAACCGACTGACTGTATTGATTCCCTATATTTTTCTGACTCCAGGCTGAAGAATGCCTCGTGCGTAATTTCTGGCTTACGTGGTTTTCTATCCCTGTCTTGATATTCTGCTTAACTGAGGGTTTGCGGCTTAGTACCCCTGTCTCTGCAGACGTCCCGACATCCGGACGCTGCCGCTACTAAGTAACGTAAGCAACTTGAAGTCGCAATCTCTCAATCACGAGATAAAGACTGGCCTCTCTTCTCGAGATGGTCGAAAGATGAGCCCTCAGAGGCCACCAAATAGAATTCAAAGGCCACCTCCACCGTATTGGACTCCACAGCAGCGAACCGCTGCTTCACCGACAAGAAGAGGTTATGGCGATTCTATACATCTGACATCCAATGGCGATAATCGTCCGAAGCTTCCCATATCGCTACCGAAGCTGGAGACTTCTGCTACTGCGTCGCAAAAAATTGTCATGCAAACGTCCTTGAATTCCTCGAGTTCATCGGTAGAGTCAACATCTACAGGAAAATCGTCTTTGCATCCTCGAGGTCAACCCCGGTCCCATCAATGTATTCCGAATATTATCAGCTCTAAAACCTTGGAAACAGCTGATAGCATTCAAAATGATGTATCCACGAAGGCAATCTCGATGCCTATGCCTGTAAGGCCCCAAAAGTATTGCGCCTCTATCCCTAAGATCTTCCCAAGAGGTTTAACATGCTCTGTGAAGAAAGATTCGCGGCCTAAACCCTATCTTCCAGAAGTACCATCCCTTGCCCCTCATTTTTCTCCAATTGGTAGGTCATTCTCTCTCTAGAATATGCCCACTAACATCTTCAAGGTAATACCGATTTTTTTCCATGGGTTGGAAGTCATCCTGAAGATCAATTCTCGGAACAAATTATTCGACAGGGCTACTATGATAAGTCCCAAATAACTCAGAATGAAATAGGATCTGCTCGCTCACTCATATTTCCGGCATTAAAACATAAGAGTGGCCTTCAAATGTTATCATCAGTATTTACCAATATACTCGTTCAACGTAGAGCACATGGCCAGATCACTTCCTCGTCAACTTTTAAGCCGCCACCACGAGTAACAGTTACAGATACGAAAAGAGAGATTTGGTTGAAAGATTTAGCAAATCCTACCTCTTCACTGCGACGTCTCAGCCGGTCAATTCCACATGGGATTAGAGGTAAGGTTTTACTGGAACAATCACTAGTAAAGAGTATACCAATAGAGAGAGCCGTGTGGCTAGCAAAATGTGTGGGCGCAAACGAATTGAGATCTTTTAGGAGAAAGGGTGTAAGTGGCACTTCTGCCATGGGAGGAGAAACAAAGTGGATACGTGATTTTACTACCTGTGTAGAACAGTTCCTTGAAAATATTATAGGGTCTTGTGGTGGACCTGACTTCAAAGTAAGGATAAATTATGCGTAAGTTTGATTGATCTATGATAGATGTATACTAATGCATGTAGAAAGAATTCGTTTATCTACCCATTTTCATGCTGAGTATTTACTTGATCGTGAACATTACATGGATTGGCTCGTTGTGTCTCTTGAGAATACCACTCAGGCTCGATTACCTATCTGGCTTCTTATAATCCAAATTTATTGGAAAGACCTCCTGGATTGTAGAAAATATGGATGTAGGCTATCAAGTACTTTGTTGAATCAGCTGGCTGAGGTAACTTCTACATAGCTTTTGATCTGTTCTATACACTAATTTGTAATAGACGCTCGATAGCCCCGATAGTGATCTATTGAATCCATTATCTAAACGTTTAACATTACTTTTAAAAGATCTTATCCTCACTAAGCATGATAATTTTATATCCCCAAAGATCTGGATGAAATTTAAGACTTTAGTTTACTCTCGCCTAGGATCGGATGATGAACAAGTCAATCGTATAGTTAAATCTATTGACAAAAGAAATTCTCGATTGGTTCCTTTAGATGTTTCAAAAAAGGAAAATTCAGAGAAGAAATTGGTTCAGATTCTTGATCAAAGTCTTATCGTTCCTTACTCAAGTTCACTTGCTAAGGAAGCTTGGGATTTCTCTGGTGACAAAATTTTTTTGGTAAATAAAGTATTGGACTGGGCTACGTCATCATATCGACTGGGTAAAGCTAAAGTATATGTTGCTATGCGTTTACTTAGAACATGGAGTCAAAATGGGATATCAGTAACTGACAGTATACTTAACTTCCTAGACTCTAAAAGCTGTGAGATCAGTCGGAATAAACCCGACCTCTATCATATCATATCCGAACTAGTACGATCAGGTCACTTCTCTTCTTCAAAATATTTTCAATGGCTGATTGCTAGAGGTGGTATTCAAAGCCCGGATTCTCTGAATAAAGACGGTCCCTGTGTTTCACGACTTCTAGCTGAGCTACCGACTGCAAATTTGAGTCAATCAATAAAGGAAACTCGCTTGAACCTATTGAAGCGGGCCAACTTCTCCGTAGAGATGGAACAAAACTGCATGAGACGCTGCATGTCGATTCTTCAAAGAGACCTTACTTTCACGAATGATAATTCACACCCACCTCTAAATCAAAAAAGAATATTGACAGATGAGAGTAAAGATTTGCTTATCGGAACAAGTAGGACAATAAAATCTGATATCGGATCATGGCTGAGAGACAAGGTTTGTTCAACGGTGGCTCAAAAAAAAAATTCTCCTATAAATTACTGGGAAAACTCAATTTCAAAATATGAAAAGATTGCAATTACTTCATGTAATTTTACTACAGTCCGAAGTATTCTTGAGGAAATTGGCGATTTTTCAGTGCTTGCCGATATTCTGAAGGCCATTTCAAAAACTTGTGACGTTAGTATTCTTGCTTCTTGTGCTGACACTCTGAGTCTTAATATCGAAATATTTGCCGCCATCGGTGCACTAAAGGAAATATTTAATATTCTTCTCTCTCGATCCAGAACATTAATGGATGAATCAAACCCTCTTCTGGGAAATTTTCTCGCATCTTTGTTTGATCTCAGCTTGCGCTTGGAAGACCAGAAACTTACCGCAGAGGAATTAAGTCAACAAATATTGTGTAACTTCAAAAAATCAGGAATTGATGCATGCTCACCAGTTTCAGATCACATGACTTCTACTGAAGCTATAGAAGTGCTTTTTTGCGATGAGATAGAAAAATATCTGGCCACCGGAAATAAGCTAGACCACAATGTAATAGAACGGCTATTTCAAAGAATTATTTCGGTATTACAATCATCCTGGGATAAATTTCCGGAACAGCAGCGTAGTTGTGGAATGCTGCTCACTCGTCTGAGAGCTTTTCATCCACAGTATTTTGATGTATTAATGAATAAATGGTTGAATCAGTCCATACTGTTACCGAACCGACCGAGTCTGATTCAATTATGTGCTCCTTTAATTAGTTATGGTTGTCTCACACTACATGATGTACTGGAAAGCTGTGAATCGAAGCTTACCGGTGGGGACTCGGCAATTTTAGAAAAGATCCCATCGGAAGCATTAACTTTACTCTTATCATCCCCGGAGATCTCAGAAACAATGACGAAAGAAGAGGTCTACAGATTTCGCATCAGACAGCTTTATAATCTAAGGAAGTATCCAGAAAGCGTACTTTCTACAGTGCGAAAAGCGTTAGAATTCTTACCTTGTCATGATAGCTTCTGTTCACAGCCTAACCTAAGGACAAAATTACTGCCTGGGAGTAATGAGCTTCAAAAATTACTTCAGCATTTAATACTGTTTAATTCAGATTTATTTTTTAGTAAACTATTATTACCAATACTGGATAGCTCAAATACTGAAGCTATAAACTTTATAAACAATTTTATAGATATATTTCTATCCAGTAGCTCGTTCACACTCATTGCAACAGAATTTCTTATTGATATTGCTGATGACTTATCATTACCTTTCTGTCAAGTTAAGGTTAGAGTAATGTTTAGACTAAAGAAAGGAAGTTCTGATTTCTCTGAATATAGACTAAATCAGATAGAGCAGCTATTTATTACGACGGAATCAGCGATTACCTCGGGAAGAAAGAACTGGGCAAACGTAATTGCTGTACTTGATCTTGAAATAGCACAACAGCTGCGGATTAAGGCAGAATCAAATTTTTTGGCTCTCATACCTTCTCCTAAATCATTGATAAACGATTTTGCTATACTTCAACAACGAGCATCTCGCTGTAGAAATCTTCTTTTGGTAATTCAAGCCACATCATATTGTGAATTTTCGATATCTTCCCATAACAATTTTAATTATAATCGAAACAATACCAATCTACATTCAGAAATAGCGACTGCACTTAATGGTCTTTGGATCCTTTTGACTAACCACCAATCAGAAGAAGTGATGGATCTAGTAATAGAAAGTTGGATTCCTCTACTATTCTCATTTATATCGGCTCACGCAAACTTCTTTGAATCAAGTAAACATTGGCCTGAGATTCAGGTAAAGATATTAATGGCGCTTACAGCAATTTACTTTTGGTTGCAGTCCTTGGATAAAAACATTGGAAACATTGAAGATTTAATTGAACACAGTTATGATCTTGCGCTGCAACTTGTTGATTTTATATCAGATGATTCGCGACATCAGTGTATACGTAATTTAAATGATGCTGCATCAAATTCGAATATCTCATATCTTTATAGTCATTTGGTTAATCCAAGTGAACATCTTGTTCTGAGCCAGAGAGATAGCAAAACAAATGATTTACCAGGTATTGTTATGGATGATGCGAATTCACTAGTCAAAGAAAAATTGGTGCCATTCTCAATGCGCAGATGGGAAATGTTGAGTGAACCAACACCAAATGTAGGTGAAAACGATACGAGTTTAAGTTTAACATTATTTGGGGCTCGGAGGGGTTAAAAGTAGTGGCGGTATTATACACTTGAAGTTTTTAGAGGAGTTTCTTTAGAGAAAATTTTCTTTATTTTGGTACATGTCTAACGGCTTTATGAAAACTTATGTAAATATATCCTCCATGACCGTAAATTTCTACATGATGAATGAATAAATTTTCAAATTAAAAACTACTGATATATATACACTTATTCAAATTTATATATATAAGTCTTAAATTATGGAAAAATCATCTTATTAATCGTAAAGTAGATCAGTTTTTGTGACAAAAGTCTCACAGGCATCCACCTAAAAAAATCAATTTCAAATGGTGGCGAGAGCACCTGTGCAAACCTAAATAATCTACGACCTTTATGATCTTCATTTTGTGCGAAAAAGTAAATTATATGTAGTTCACGTTTGGATTCTGAAGTCTGATGGGACCATTCTTCGATTATGGGCATTATAGTGTTGTCTTCTGGAGAACTAATGGTATTGAGTTATACTATTCTCCCATCTAAAGTCTGGCCAGCCTCTAAATTTTTCATAGTCCAGATAGTGAATGAATGATTTATATGAATCCAACAAACTCAACAATATCTCGCACAGTGGATGATGCATTGAACATATATTTAGATTACTCAAGGTTTGGAATTTTTTTGGATAAATATCCACGACTGGAAGAAGAAAATTCGTGAAAAATAGCAATCGTACTTCGTAGTAGTATCTATAAATGGAATCTACAGCATGAGTTTCCATTGTAAAGTTGAAGCATCTGGTATTTGTTTAAGTACTACCAATTTGCTAAAGCCATATGAGCTGTAATGACATTTTATATTTCACCCCCACCCCCCAAAAAAGAGTCTGTAAAGTATATTGATTGTGGTCTTTCTTCGAGGTCATTGTTCGAGTTCTCTAAAGATCAATAGAGTGCTTTGTTGAATTGATATTGTAAGAAATGCTAGTTTAGTTACTCCCGGCACGAATCAGAACAATGTTGCTATAGTAACCATTTTGCGCAATTTGATGATGTTGGAAAATTCTAGGCATCTGCGGCTGGACTATATGGTATGTGTACTGACCGGCTCTATGGCTTTAAAAAAATTATGGAATTAAAATCATCACCCAAAGTCAATTGATAATCAGGATATAATACTATGAGTCGATACCTGACACCCTCCAAGATCGGTCTTCTCATTCTCATCGAGCTTTATGTAGAAACTAATATATCCAGTTCTGCTATTTCCATAGTATCTTTTATTCTAAGTCATCTACTTTCTCACACTCCTAAGCCACATAGTCCGGAGTCGATATCTTATTGGCAATTTTTTTCGTACACGTTACCACTTACGTTGGATCTAAAGTCATTTGAATTACTTCTCGCATCTCGTCCTGCTTCTTCAAGTTTCCAATGTGCCACATTATGGGATTACTATCAAAAAAAGTTATGGGATATCGATAGTCTTGATGCCCTTCATGTTTTTTTCTCACGACGGACAAATCTCCTCGTGAGAACCCGTGAGGAAATAAAGAAAGATAATGAAATGGGGATCCCTCTTCCTTCTGAGGACATGATCTTACTCTCTCGAACATCGCCTTTGGGTAGCTTTATCCGTAAATCATCAATTGAGTTTGAGCGATTGAAATTTAGTGATTCTGTTGCACTGTGGACTGCTTTTAATCGATGGAGATATGGTGACAAGTACGATCACACGATAAATAAAGTGGGAATTCCAAAATGGGTTGGAGATATGGTACTCAATGGCCAAGAGAAATACAAGGACAAAGATTCAGTGGAAAAATTAGGACACATTGTCTACTCATCAATGGAATTGCATGATGCTTCAGAGAGTTTTATCAGTACAGATGATGTTGGAAAGCTACTAGAGTTCCAAGTTGAGAAAATGCAGAGTAAGTTTCCTCATCTCAGTGTGAAACTGGTATTCAACTTTAAGGATTCGGGAATAGAGTTCCCGTGGAAATCATGACCAGATTCAAAAGCATATTAGATCAGAGTATTTTGATACCAAGTCTATCACACTATCTTATGTGAGTTTAAATTAAGTCAGGACTTTTTTTACTCTTTTACCTTCTTAACAAAAATAGTTTTCTGGAATCCTGGAGATCTGGGGACTACACAACTTCTTTTGACAGTATACATCGATACTTTGACTATACAATACAGAACAGAGATCGTTCTTTCTATCAATACGCTCTAATGAACCTTGCAGTCCTGCAGGCAGACTTTTGCTGCTTTGACGAGGCCGCAGCAGCAATGTTGGAGACTGTATCAATTGCAAGAGAAAACAAAGATATGGCTTGCCTTAATTTTGCACTTAATTGGCTATACCATTTTGGGAAAATTCATCCTAACATAACTGCTAGTATATCCTCGACTAATATGCTTGGTACTGAAAGAGAAGGTCTCACCTATCTTCGAATCAAGGCCAAAGAGTCCGAAATGTGGACTCTTTGGAGCTCATCTTTACTCAGTGAAGGGAGATTAGGTCTTTCAAACGGAGAGAGTGTGGCTATTGTGTTTGAGAATATCATCAAAAGCTCTCATCTTATAGTGGAAAAAAACCTCAAGAGTATGATTGGCCCACAAATTGCGATACAATCGTCATTATGGGGAAGACTAGGCGTCTGCCAATTATTTAAACAACATTGTGAAATTTTCCTACACTATCACGCTCAATACACTGTTTTTGAAGATGTTTTACGCTTTACTAGCAGAATTGCGTTTCTTCTTGTTGATAAAGGCCAATATGATAGGGCTTTGGAAATGCTAGAATGTTTAGATTCGGATTCGCTTCGATCTTGGAAGGCTCACCATCACTGGTTAATGTGTAAAGGAATAATACGATTGAAGCGTGCACTACACCACGATAATTTAGAAAGCGCATCTCAGCTTCTTGATCAATTACTTCACAGTTACGATGAATTTAAGGATGTTGATCTCTCTCCTGAGATCAGTATTCTTCACGTCGATTATTTTATTCGTATATCTGATTACAGTCAGGCATTACGGAAAATTGAAGATGTTTTATCACCAACGAGAGAAGAAAGAAATGATATATATACCCGCACAAGACTTATGGTATTAAAGGCATCATTGTTTGACAAAGCTGGCAGACCTCAAAAAGGGTTTTCAGTTGCATTTCGAGCAGCGAGTACTGCATGGCGAGCAAGACTTATGCCCATCCTTTGGCTAGCAATGGCTGCAATTGCTAATATATTAACTTCGCTTTCGGAATATGGAGCTTCTGCCCAGATCTTGATAGCAGTGCTTCCCCGTGCACTTGAATGCGAAGATTACACCCTTAATGCCCAGCTGTATTCTTTTCTTGGGGATGCATATATGGGTCTTGCAGGCCAGGCTGAAACTGGGAGCAAGGAGCGTAAAGATAATTTATCTAAGAGTTCCTATTTTATTGAAAGAGCTCTTGCAGAGTATTCATCTCTGGAAGATTATAGAGGAAAGTGCGAGATGACAGCAAAAATTGCCTCCATCAAAAGAGTGATGGGTGAAACTTCGGAAGCTTTAAAGCTTGCGGATGCTTATTTGGAGCTTAAGAAGGCAAGAAATTCTAAGTCATAGTAGGTGTAAAGTAATAAGAATAAATTTGAAGCTTGTATTAATTCTGGTCTTTATAAATCGAAGCATTATCTAGATGTAATACTGAGTATTAGTTCAAGAAAATTTGTATAGAATTAGCCCAGTCCAAACATATTGATGTTTTCCCATCACATAAACATTTATGGACCTCGTAATCACTTGAGGATGGATATGCTTAAACAGAAATTAATATTTCTTGTTAATATTTCTTACACTGGATTGAAGTGAGCAATAAAATAGTTCATTGCTGAATCTTGCTTATTCCTTTTTATGATAGTTGACCTTGTCATTCCAACTTTAATTACGTCATAATCAGCATGCTAGCCTCACATATTTGCATTTATCGAGTAAATTTTAACTTACAACAGTGTCTGCAGAAACATTAGTATCATGTTAATCCTATGGAGTGTTAAATATTACCTTATCACCATCGCCCCAAAAAAAGTTCTTAGTCCGGATGTTTTGATACGGATACTCTACTCTTTCCTCAAGAGGGGGTAAATGTTCCCAATGTTCCCAGTGTTGTTCCCATAATACCCAAGCATTCACGCTAGCAATTGCGACTGCGGGAATGACTGCACTATAAGCAGTTAATTAGCCCCATTTCATGCCTGGTCGCAGGAGTTTGATCTCTTACTAGATGGATAGTTTACGCCAGAGGTATATAGCCTAAGTTAGAAAAGGTTTGAAAATTGAAATGCTTATTGATACATACCACTTGTTGCAGCCGCATGTTCTTTGATAGCCTGTCTTTCACGATTGAAGGCATTATCCGGTAATCCTTTGAGATGTGAGGAAACTTCCGAGCTGATAAAACGTTTTCGAATAGGAGATGGAATTGATCTAGTACGAGTAGCTGCCGAAATCTGCTGTACTTTACGTAGCATACTCTTTCGAGAATTCATCATTTTGAAATAGTGATTTGTATCCTTCCTTCGTGAACGGGGCAATATGAAATTAAATGAGGTTTGAGACAAGGTCACGTGTAAATGTGGTCTTGTTGTTTAAAATTCTAGGTATTACAAGTCATGACCTAGATGCAGAAATGCAAATTTCCACTAAATATTATGAGCTTTAATTCTTTCCACCCTCATTTATTTTCCTATCTACATTTAAATATTATTACTACTGAAAACCTCACCTAACGAATACATATTTTATAGGTCTATGTCGAATTCATTTAGCTGACTCGTTGCCCTAGGCAACACAAGTGGGAGAAGAAAGGTGATCAAATACTCGAGAAGACGTACTACCCTAGATTAATCACGAATTAGTCGTCGGAATATCATTTTTTATGCCCCTATATTCAAAATGAATATTCAAAAAATAGAGCGCAAAAGAAATCTCTCATTAAGAACGCTTTTCGTAGTACAAAAGGAGTTGTGAGCGCAGAGTGCGTCGCTCACACTCAGAGCTAGTGGACGGGATCACCAATACAATTTAACCACTGCCAATCTACAGTCTAATGTTTTATATCTTGGATGTGGCCATTCTCCTAAAGCAAAACTTTTAATCATTCTTGGCTCTAGCACTTTTACTATCATTATTTAACGAATCTAGTTCGAAAAAGATGGAGAAACGACGAGGTCTTCGCATTACCACCTGGAATGGTAAGGCGTCTCTTTTTTAAAGTCCTACAACTTCAGACTAACTAGAATAGTAAATGGAATCAAGTTTGTATACCCTCTCTCTCAAATAAGCAATGATAGATCCAAATTTTAAGCTAGTGCCTTATAACTGAAGCTTTTTGAATTAATAGAAACCCTTTCAGTTATCAGCCGTGGTGTAAAGAGAAAAGTTTTTCTGTATGTTAAAAAATATCGTTGTCACATACATATTTCTTAACATACAGTCTATGTTTGATATTCTAGAGGCAGATGTTGTTATTATGCAGGAGATGAAAATTCAACGCAAAGATCTTCAGGATGATATGGTTCTTATTCCTGGATGGGATGTTTTCTTTAGTTTTCCAAAACATAAAAAGGGTGAATTAACGACTTTTGAGATATACTTAGTCATATCTAACAATGTAATTAGGATACTCTGGGGTTGCTATTTATACCAGAAGTGATTTTTGTGTCCCTATTCGAGCCGAAGAAGGCATCACAGGTGTTCTTACTCCTTCAAATTGTTCAACGAGCTTTCGTGATCTTCCAATCGAGCAACAGATTGGAGGCTATCCGACGTCTAGCCAGTTATCATATTCTTCTCTTGATGCTTCAACCCTTGACTCTGAAGGACGCTGTGTGATTATTGAATTTCCAGCTTTCATACTGATAGGAACTTATTGCCCTGCTGCTCGAGATAGTTCACGAGATGAATTTCGTCATGGATTCCTAAATGCATTAGATGCTCGTGTACGTAACCTTGTAAATGCCGGGAAACAAGTATTTCTAGCCGGTGACTTAAATGTGGTACGAGAAGAAATCGATAGTATATATGCAGAGGATATGATGAAGAAGTGTGAAGGCTTTCAAGAAGAATTTTTCTCATGTCCAATACGGCGAATATTTAACCAGTTAATTGTAGACGGAAAAGTTCTCGGAGATAGAGATAAGAATCGTGGAGTGCCAGTCTTGTTGGATATTTGTCGATATTTCCATCCTTCTCGTAGAAAGATGTTTACCTGCTGGGATCAGAAAATTAATGCTCGACCTGCAAATCTAGGATCTCGTATTGACTATGTTCTTTGCAGTCAAGATTGGAAAGATTGGTTCCGCGAGTCTGATATTCAGGAAGGACTCATGGGCTCTGATCACTGCCCTGTGTACGCAATACTAAATGAAACTGTTAACTTCCACGGCAAGATGACTGATATTAAAGATATTATGAGTAATGGCTTGTTTAAAAATGGTATACGACAAAGGAACTGGTGCACAAAAGATCTTTTACCACTTTCAGGTAAGTTAATTCCAGAGTTTGATCGCCGTAGAAACATTAAAGATATGTTTGCAAAAAGCATGAGGGCCAGTATCGAAGCTAAGTCAAATGTTCCCCCTTCTATACCACCAAAACAGGATGATGAAAGCCTTCAAAATTCCCCGTCCTTAAAACACGAAACTCTAAAAAATAATGTTAAAGAGATTAAAGGAACCAAAAGAGGAATCGTGGACTCTACAACAGTCTTGCGCTCCAAAAAGCGTTTCAAGCCAATGGTTCCTGTTGCTAAGAGCAAGCCCGACAGTTTAAAAAAGGGGCAAAGTAATTTAAGTGATTTTTTTAAGAGAACATCTCTAAAAAACGAAAGTCATACTACTAATAACAGCCAAGCTGAATCAGATGAAAGAATCACTATAGCCGACGCGGCATGCTCGTTGGAATCTTCTCATCCTTCCAGCTCAGCTGAAGCTTCTATTCATTTAGACAGTAGTCCTGAACAACCTGACGATTTCATCCCGAATACAGGCATTTCGAGCCCAAGGAAATTGTCGAATTCTCAAAATACAAAGGGAAATTGGGCAAAACTCCTTAGCAAACATGCAGCACCACGATGTAAGCATGGCGAGACTTGCATCAGTCATGTGACAAAGAAACCTGGTATGAATTACGGTAGATCTTTCTATATATGTCCAAGGCCAATTGGGCCTTCTGGCCATGATGAAAAGGACTCTATATGGCGATGTAGTACATTTATCTGGAATAGTGATTGGAATGGAGCTACCTAAATCTTCACTCTGATTGAATTACAATCGCGAGATTCTAGAATTCGGAAAAGGTAATAGATATTTAGAAAAAGAAAAAAAAATATTCAAGGATTTAATTAAGCAAAGAAATAAGTGAAATTATTCTTGATATCTGTCTGGACTGGTGCTTCTTGTTGCATATATCAAAATTAGCTAAAATGACTCCAAGTTTTATATTTGGCCCTCAGTCTATCCCTACTTTGCCGATCAACTTACAAGTTTTTCAATCAAGTCTTTGTCATTTCTCACCTCAACCCTTTGCTGTTGGCCCCTACACATAGTATATATACATACAGCTACTTCATACACACCCAGTGCCTTATTGGTAATTCTCCCCGTTCAAATCCTTTTCTATGTATTTGGTATATCAATGAAAATTTGCTCGTTAAAAATCGCGTATCATCCGAGTCAGAGGACAGTTAGAAATAATTGATTAGTTACAAGTGAAATCCTTGTAAACTCATTTATAGATGGGGATTGGAGTATTAAGTGGCAGTAGATTAGGATTAGTGTCTGTAAGGTCAGCTAATTATGAGATATTGCACTTAGCAAGAATTATTGTCATATAGCGGTCGGCTCGTTTTCCTATTGAACTGATGCGTCTTAGAGGTGTTAGTGCTCTAAGTTAGTTCCCTTCATCTACTATTACTTATATGATACATCTCAGACCTGATCAAGCTTAGATCTCCTGAGTTCCCTACTACCCGTGCCACGCCCCCACATTAGTTTTGGTTTCGCTGCGGGCTCACCGACTAAAGCTGATGCTCACAGCCAATTCCTGTACCTTTTTGATTCCCACGCCTATAAACCCTCGAATCTCACGTAGTTTTTAAAATTCTCAACTTAAAAAAGAAAAAAAAAAGAAAAAAAAATTATGGATGATCAAGTTGAAACTGCCTATGAATATATAAGACGTGTAATCCAGATGCAAAACTAACTATGGTGGCGCGATAATTTCAACTAACACGCGACCGTTTTCAGACACGAGTTCAAGGAGGTTCAGGTAAGAGAGGCTGAAAAGTAACGACAACGGGGCATTTGGCTGTTGAGAATATTTCCATCGATCTCTGAATCTATTCACTGAACTGGATCAAGTTTACTGTATGTATCGAGCCTATTATGAATACAATAATTTTTTTTTGTTTTTCGTTGAGCCTTATTGTCGCTTGAAGCGGCCCACATTGTGGGGAAGAACTGGGCCAGGCACCTTATAAAGGGCTACTACTACAAAAAGGCTTATCAAAAATGTCTTTTAATCCAATAGAGGTGTTAGTAGGGGGGGGCTTGAGTAGCGGTAGCGTGTTCTTCAATAGATTAAAAACCGTCGTAAGGAACGATTATTCGTATCCGAAGATACTTGGAAACATAAATGAGACTAATTTTTTTGTAAAGAGACGGCATAATTTAATAACGATAGCTCACACAACGCCAAAATTTCCCAAATAATTTTCTGCAGTTTCTATTAGAGTTTATACGTATTACCTGTTGGTTTTTGGATGAGCCTTTTTGTAGTAGTGGCACTTTACATTGCGTTTGGCCCAGCTCTTCCCTATAATGTAGGCAGGCTGTTTCAAGCGATGATGAGCTTCGACGAAAAAAAAAAAAAAAAACGTAAATTACTATCTCCATAATAGGTTCGATACATATCATAAACATGGACCAGGTCATTGGATACATCTAGAGACTGATGGAAATTTCAGATGTTAGGTGTATGTTAGATCGGGTTATCCGTCGGGACGTCTCAGTTGACGCTGATTTCTAATTATATTCGATTAACGGTTAGAGATTACTTGTTGGTTCACATTGAAGCTAGGAATGAAGGTAACAGGATTTAACGCCAGGAAGTTGAATACTAGAGTATAGATAAATACTCCACGTCCTGTAACTTGGATCTTTAGCTTTATCAGATCTATGCATTCTATATTCTTGCTTGTGGTGCATAATTCCTATTACTACTCATAATAGGAAATATTCTCATCAGCCAAATGCCCCGTTGTCGTTACTTTTGAGCCTCTCTTACCTGAACCTCCTTGAACTCGTGTCTGAAAACGGCCGCGTGTTAGTTGAAATTATCGCGCCACCATAGTTAGTTTTGCATCTGGATTACACGTCTTATATATTCATAGGCAGTTTCAACTTGATCATCCATAATTTTTTTTTCTTTTTTTTTTCTTTTTTAAGTTGAGAATTTTAAAAACTACGTGAGATTCGAGGGTTTATAGGCGTGGGAATCAAAAAGGTACAGGAATTGGCTGTGAGCATCAGCTTTAGTCGGTGAGCCCGCAGCGAAACCAAAACTAATGTGGGGGCGTGGCACGGGTACATCTCAGACCTGATCAGGCTTAGATCTCTTGAGTTCCCAACTAGTATTTATTAGGATGGTACGTCTCAAGGGATGCTAGTAAGTACAGGGCGACAGGCATAAATATTGTTAAGTCGCATTAGGGCGTGTAGCTAGCATGGGTTTTCATGAAACTCTTTCTTTACTTAATCTAGCTATAATCAGCTCTACCTGCGTGTAAAGGAAAATCGATTGTACATCGTAGTGGCATTTACAAATGGAATCTGAGGCATGAGTGTATCTAATGAAAAATTTGAATCATCTAAAATGAAAATAGACACTGTCACTGTGTCATAGCCTGGAGGCTGCACATACATTAATTGATTAAAAAAAAAAAAAGACACACTCTAGTAATCAATCCCTTAAGTTCCTCCAACCTGAGAGAGGTACAAGCTACATATATAGTTTAATTGAGTCTAGCTTGAGATATCTGCCTTCCCACCTCTATTTCCGGATGTCTTGATTGTATATAATCCTTCATGGTATTCCACAAGGACTCTATTGGATTTAGATCAGGGGAATAAAAAGGCTAAACAATGGGGTCTATTCCTGCTGCTTGCAACGCTTCCATTGTGTTCCGTGCAGCATGAAAAGGAGCACCATCTTGCATCAACAACTTAGAGGGGTTTTCTCTCTTTACAGATAATATGAGAGGGAAAATGTTTTCACAATATGACCCCGAGGTAATACGACTCCACCTCTTATCCCAAAATTGGAAGGGACCGCGATCCAGGATTCATGGGTCCAAAGAACCTAACTCTATTGCTCAACTGTCCTATCTAGATGATTTTGAGCAAACAGTAACCGCTTCTGCTTGTTTACGTTGGTGACCGGAGGCTTGAGCTAAGAGATACAACGTTTGTATCCTGTGCTAGAGAACTCTCCTAATTACACTTCCACCAACATTCCAGTGACAAAATGGAAACATTGAAAGTTTAAAATAGGTCATAAATCTTCCATCTCGCGAGCTACAAACAAAGTGCTCTAGTTTATCAAATTGACTACTACTCAATATCGGTGGACGGCCGGGTCTTTGTGGATCTGAGACATCAGACCTTTTAATTGCATATTGAGCATATCTATGAGATATTCCTAATCGATTAGCGATTGATGGAATTGAGAGACCATATCTCCGAAGTGTATGAACAGCAACCCGCTAGTCTCTCGAGAAATGTTGCCAGGGCGGTCTGATGGTTGAAGAAGTCGGATACATCATAGTTATATCTTGAATACATTTTAATTTGGTGGGATCAAATATAATTCTTCTTGACCTTGAGCTTTGCGGATGCTCGAATTTGTGGTAATAATGAAATGACATTGCGTTATTGTTAGGACAATTACATAGCAATATTAGTAACTTGGAATGGTGGAGAAATTGAACTTTATCACTAGCCTATTTGCTTATGATTGGTGACCAGATCTAGGTAGTCCCCTGTAATTTAGGGATTTAGGGCTTAACAATTTTTACCTTTGCCGCACTGTATATTCCTCGTTTGTACATAGAGTTATATAATGCTATATATCCGATATAAAGCACAGTCGCGATGCCAGAGTGGTTAATGGGTTAGACTTGAATCAATGATTGTACTTCGATATCTAATGGCTTCGGCCGCGTAGGTTCAAATCCTGCTCGCGACGAAACATTGTCTTTTTATTTCTATTAGCTACGTAATGTATATGTACCTGCGAACAAAATTTAGCTTCAAATAACTTCTACTCTAAGAAGTAGCAATTATGCGGAAAACATGTAGAGAGAGGGTCTCGGCGGACGATGTTTTGTAAGCTTGCCTTCTTCAATACCTCAGTCACATATTTTTTCTTAAATAATCAACTTTATATTCGAGAGACAAGAGAGTTAGTTGGCTAAGTTTCCTCCAATGGGTGATGCACACACATACTCCAATAATAAGCCCAAATACCTACAATCCGTCCTACCGTACCCTATGTCGGTCAACGTAATTTAGTTCCAATATTTTGGCTACTTTCTATTAATAATTCAACCAATAAAGATCTTAATGATTATGCTATAAAGATTTCTGAGAGTAATTCTACAAGAGACCTCATTTGCTAGCACCCGGTTTTCTTATTTTGACATCCGGATTGGTTGCATTTGGAAGGTAAATTGTTGATTGGCTCATAAATTAAAACGCACATAATATTTTTGTAAAAACGTACTAAATCTCATAATCTCATAACTAACGGGCGTTAATAATATACATAATATAGCAGCCAGGTAAATAAATCAGGGAGGCTCAAAGTTCAACTCTGAGCCAGCCAATAAGTCGACCCTTCTCTTTTGTCATTGCATGTTCTTCAACACTTAATATATCCTCTTGTAATTCAGCCTATGTTCTAATATCTCCGGCTACAGTAAAATTTGTACTATGTACCTCAAATCACATGGTTATCAATAAGAATGTCGTCATTCTCTCGAATAGAGCTAGAGCTTGAATCTAGCTTTGAATAGCGCCAATGAGAATGAAGGTTTTGAGGCTCTAGCATCTGGCCACTCAATTTAAACTCGTCAATTCGATGACTGCATGGAAAACCTATAGTCTTAGAAAAGACTCCAGTACTTACTCCTAACAGGTGGGCTCCAGGACTCTCGCAATCTACTACTATTTTGTACTGCTTGAGTACTTTCCAAAGGCTATAGAAAGGCACATGAATTATAAGTTTGCGGAACATGGCTATTCGATGCTCATGTGCTACAATATTCTTAGCTGCAGCAAGTTTCTGCTGCCAATCAATCATCGGGATTTTTAAGAGTAGCTCAATGAAGTTCACCGCTGTGAAAAGATCGCCTATCGAGAAGCTCAGGTGCGCTTTCGAAGCTCTACAACCGCTTTCAGCCCGTTGGCTCGTCGTGGTCTCAAGATAGAGTTGTTGATTGGTATAACATTTAACAAAATAATGACTCCGAGGCTGGAGTCAAGTCTTTTGTATGTATACTAATATTTTTTTTGTAAGCGCTGTTGTTCAGCGCCGCACAAACCAGCAACTGACACTTTACCGACTACCCCAGGAAACAAGGGTACTAATTGCATAATTGTGATGGTCAATTACAGGCCAGCTTAATTGCAGTATCGACATCTAACGGATCGCCTGCAAAAAATAGTGGTCATCGGCATTTAAGGCCGCAATATTTGTATTTGGGAATTGCATAAATACCTGTATATATAGTAATGCATCTATTATGAGTGACATGTACACGAACTTGTGGGCGGATCTTGTAAATTCAAAATTTTAAACTAAATAGCTCATCACTCTAGAAATTGAAATGGGCTTGAGATTTGATTTCGTGCAATGGTTGAATATAACTGTCCAACAGGCTGGCGCTTAATATACATATAAAGTAGGGAATCGGTATTTGTACTACACTTTTTCGGTAGCTATACTACACCCCCCCTGAACTTAATTGTGATTGGTGGAGCCTAACATATTTGAGAATGCTCCAGCGCTGTTTATGTCAGCCACATTATTGACAGGCCAGCTCCCTGTAAACCCTTGCTTAGTGCCTCTAAAAGTGATGGATAGACTATTTAATCCATGTCATTGTTGACAAGGTAACCTAATTGTAAATATACAAAAATTTGTAAACAATAACTGCCATCAAAACAATCTATCAATTATCGCCAACAAGACATAATTCTAAATCCACTTAACTTTAACATACTCTTTGAATACCAACCCAAAAAATTCTAAATAGTGAGTCTAAGCTCATCATTCTTTATGTAACTGACACCTTAGACATTCAAGACCTACAGCTTATCAATCCTACTAGCTTGACAATGGACACTAATAATATCTCTCGTTCAAATCTATCAATGATTATGTCTTATTCTTCACTCGAAGAAGCAACTGAGGCCGAGAAATCTTACGCAAAGGCGAATGGTTATCGTTTGAATATTCGACGTACACAAAGGATAGGAAACAAAGCTGGTGGCATGATCAAACATAGAATTTTACAATGTGTTCATAGTGGTAAACCAACTAGTCAGGCTAATGTAAAAAGTACTTGCACATTACGACAAGATTGTCCGTTCCTTCTTCGTATATCAAAAGATGATGAAGGAGGTAATAGTTGGTCTGCAAGTATTATTAATGCAGAACACAATCATGAGGCTGCAGATAATGTTGCTGCATATCCATCTGCAAGATCTCTCACTGAGGCAAAAGTTGAAACTGTCCATAAATTGAGCAGTATCGGGGCAAAACCTCGCATTGTAATAGGGGCTTTAAACCAACAAAACTCGAGTAATTTATCAACTCGTCAAGACATTTACAACATTAAAAAGTTAAAAAAAAGAAAATTGCTTGATGGTAGATCAGAGATAGAGGCATTGCTAGACATACTACTCATGCAGGATGTTCAGCATTCTTACAAACGTGACCAAGACGGAAACCTCACTTGTCTTTTCATCAATCCAAAAAAAGCCGAAACTATTATGAAAAATCTTTCGGCAAATAAGGTGTTTCTTTTAAATAGTACCTATAAAACTAATCAGTATAAAATGCCTCTACTTCACGGAACAGGTGTAACTGCGACCAACGAGACATTCACAATTTTTTTCTGTTTCATGCGTCAAGAAACGTATGAGTTCTACACTTGGGCAATGCATGAGCTCAAAAAATGCCTTGTGGCTCAAAATATTCATTTTCAAGATTCAGTGTTCATCACTGATCGGGAACTGTCTTTAATGAATGCCATCACTACAGTATTTCCGAACTCTATATCATTATTATGCTTATGGCATATAAATAAAAATATACTTGCTAAGCAACGAGGATCATTTGTTACTGAAGAAGCTTGGCAGGAGTTCATGGGGCTCTGGTAGTCTCTTATAAACTCACCCTCTTATATAACGTACGGTGAGCGCCTAGAACTATTGCGCCAAAACGTTCCAATTACTGTGTACTCTTACCTCTCGGCGACTTGGCTTTGTCATAAGGAGAGATTTGTTCTTGCTTGGACCCGTAATGCCAGGCACTTTGGACATAAGACCACATCGAGGGTTGAAAGCGCGCATGCAGCGCTAAAAAAATGGTTACAAGTGTCTACTGGTGATATGCTGGGAGTGTGTTTGCTGCTTGAGAGGGCGTGTGATGATCAGGAGCGCAATCTCAGTCAGACTAATAATTTTCAACGCACACATAACTTGGTTGAATATAGTCAGTCATTCTGGAGAGATGTAAAGAAGAGCATCTCTCGACATGCGCTGAAGCTTGCAAGAATAGAGTACCACAAATCTTTGGCGCCTGAGGACGAACAGTGTTCAAACGTATTTACTCCAACAATGGGAATACCATGCAGTCACCGGCTTAGAAGGATGCTGGCCGAGCCAACATCTATCTTGTCTTTACATGACTTCGACCAGCACTGGTGGCTAAGCCAGCAAGAGTCTGTACAACTAGTCCAACCTGATGAGGTTTTAGATTCAAGAAATGTACTTTTGGAGATCGA
Source organism: Oidium heveae (assembly GCA_003957845.1). Classification (NCBI taxonomy): domain Eukaryota; kingdom Fungi; phylum Ascomycota; class Leotiomycetes; order Helotiales; family Erysiphaceae; genus Oidium; species Oidium heveae. Next base: position 37,064 of record QVIK01000434.1, read on the forward strand.
ACAGCGACTTGCAAATGTACTACCCCACCAACAGCAGTTACTCCTACGCTCCCTTATAAATGTTACTAGGCAAAATCTTGAAGTACGGAACCCGCTTACAGCACACACTCGTGGCAGGCCCACGGGCTCAACACGCCGTAACCCATCCGCTTTTGAGTACGCTGAACAAGCACAACAGCACACAATACAACCTCAGAGGATTAGAAGTTGTGGTCTCTGCAATACTGTTGGTCATAACTCTCGTACATGTCCTTTGCGTGATGATCCTACTACATCTATTGCCCAACAAAATTCAGCTTCACCATTTGACCAATAGTCTATCACTTTAGAAAATGTGATCTCTCTAGAATAAAGTATTTATGGGAACTACCAGAGAAAACGATTGTCTTTCTTCACAACCTAGCTTCAAACAGCTTCTATGCCTGGAATCGGACACTGTCTGAAATCGGTAGAATGTCTCGGAGGGCGATGGTCTGTAAGTTGGCAACGTGGATCTTTGTAAGTATATATTTTTATGATTTTAAATAGTCATCTCCATTAATATTTTAAACATCGTCGTGGTCCTACTATTATACAGCGTATAAATAATACCATCAATCAATATTTACATGACCCCAACTATGAACTTTTGACATGCTGTAATGTAATGATGTGAAATACAACCCATCATATTTAGAGGAATGATAGTATTAATCTTTCCTGATCAGTCGATTTTTTAAGCTTTATTATTGTAAATCCGAACGTTGAGAGAATCAAACGTTACCTTCTTGATATGGAGTTATAATTCATACTTTACTTTTTAACTTCCTGTACTTAGCTTCCTATCATTCATTCCAATATTTATGATATTGTTAGATCATGATACCTACCGTTCAAGAATAAACCATTTCCTTCAACTGTCTTTGTATTATCACAAACATTCCTCATTGCAGAGATATAGAGCAAATTTTAGATAAGTACGGAAAATCAACAAATCCTAAAATTGCTATTTGGCGACAATAATAGGATGATATTCTCTTATGATGTATGATTTTCTTTCTTTATCATACATTATTAGTTGCCATGTCAACAACGACATGGATTAAATAGTCTATCCATCACTTTTAGAGGCACTAAGCAAGGGTTTACAGGGAGCTGGCCTGTCGATAATGTGGCTGACATAAACAGCGCTGGAGCATTCTCAAATATGTCAGGCTCCACCAATCACAATTAAGTTCAAGGGGGGGGTGGGTGTAGTATAGCTACCGAAAATGTGTAGTACAAATACCGATTCCCATAAAGTATTAGTACTAATTTGTATTACTGCACGCGAGCACATATTTCCAAGTAAAAGCCAATGATGTAATGATACAAAATCGGTTACAACGCTAGCCAACCAGATACAAGAAGATGAATGCTGTCGAATGACTCTCTGATTGGAGTTACAGGGGTTTTTTTCAGCAAATAGGGGGGGCAACTTTTCCACGATTATTGACTACTACCCTTTTGGGGAAATGGAAGACCTAATTATAATCGTGAAGTTGCCAGGTCTTGTAAAATCTCGGAATACGCTACAGAAATCTACAAATCATTGCCAAAAGCAGGAATCGTGACCCTAAGATTTCCAGGCGAAGAGTTTTATTATAAAGTAATTAATAGCCAATTAGGTGGTAATGGAACTCCAATAATTCCGCCCAAGGAAACAGAGTCTACGCCCAAGTCATATTTTCGATCACAATATATACGAATTCCAAAATGTCTCTAGCTTCTTATCTAGCATCTAAATATCTTACAGTAGAAACAAAATCATCAACATCAACATCGGGCAAGAAGCGCAAACGAAATGAGAAGAAGCGCACAACCAACGGTCTCGTCATTGCTGATGATGACATCCTAGGATGGAACAAAGAAACTTCAAGTAACAAATCGCATGACGCAGATCAACCTCTTATAGTCAATCTTGAGTCATCCGAGGTACGAAAATTGAAGAAAAATACATGGAAGAAAGTCGATTCAGTTGCAACAAATGAAGCGCCCAAGGATTCTGATGCTATTGAAGCAGAGAAAATTATAGCTCAAGCGACAGCTGAAAAATCTGCTTCTCAAAATGATGAGGAACAAAAACCTATATTGGTGGAGGAAAGAATTGTGAAAATGGAAAATGGTTCTCATGCTGGGTTACAGAGTGCGAAAGCGGTAGCGATGCAATTCGAACAACGGAAAAGGGAAGAGGCCGCCGCTTGGAAAGCAGAGGAACGATCCAAAAAGTCTTCGAAAACTGAAGAGACCATTTATCGAGATGCAACTGGACGACGGATCGATCTTGTGATCCGGAGGCAAGAAGCACAACGTGAAGCTGCTCTTAAAGCTGCAAAAGAACGAGAAAAACTTGAGGAGTTAAAAGGAGATGTTCAGCGCGTTGAAAAAGAAAAGCGAAGAGAGATGCTAGATCAAGCTAAATTTATGCCGCTAACACGTTCCATCAACGATGAGGATATGAACAAAGAGTTGAAGGAACAAGAACGATGGAATGATCCTGCCGCAAAATTTATGTCAAATGAGAAAAGGGGAAGGAACTCCTCTAAAAAGCCTATATATGCTGGTGCTGCTGCTCCAAATAGATATAAAATCCGACCTGGCTATAGATGGGACGGGGTGGATCGAGGAAATGGATGGGAAGCAAAGAGATTCAACGCTTTAAACACAGCAGCTAGGAATAAGGAACTTAATTTTTCATGGCAAACCGATGAGTGAAAATTTTTTAACTACGTATGCAGCGATTGAAACTTATGAATAGTCATCTTACAAGTCGAGCTTTATAACATCCATTATTTAACAGTGATGTAACGCAAGATGCGTACTTGCCGATATTAATAATCATAATTTACTCACTTATTTAGGTCTCAATAATCTATCAGGTCCAAATTTTGCATTTGCCCTGACTAACTTAATGAAATCTGCTTTTTGAGTCTGGGTAGCTGGATCATCACCGACTCGCCCACCGAAAGATTTCATTAAATTACCAATACTTATCCCTGATTCGGGAAGTGCTGAAATTATATCGCTTGTAGTGATAGGTCCTAATTTTTGTGATACAATTGGAGGAGAGGCTTCCTTTGTGTTAGTTGAACTCCTATAATTGTAAATGATATCAAAATATGGATGGTCCTGCGTACATGTGCCTTGATCTTCGCGATTTAAGTCTTTTGACAGAAACTAAAATCAAAATACCAAAAACATGCCCAGCATCTAAAATAGGAATTGACTTACCTAGCGAAGGGCTACCTTGTCTAGAGCCTGCTCTGGAGGAACTATTTGTTGTAGAGATATTGGGCTTATGTCTCTTTTTGGCTCGATCCGATATATCACCCCTCATAGTCTCATTATCGCTATTCGGAGATAAGTTATTTGATACTGAATAATTATCTGAAGCTCTTCCCATATTAGTGGCGTTATTAGCTGTCGAATTATATCGATTTTGCTGTCCAGAACTACGTTGAGAATTGGGCGAGATTATCTGAGGTCCGGAAGTCGGATATGTAGTTTCGATAGTTTGTGTAAAATGCTTTTTCTTTAGTTTTTTACGAGAGGACTCATTACCACTAGATTCTGAAAGATTAGGGGATCCGAGTCTTTTTCGAGGATGTGAATTTTTCAATGTATCATTCTCTTTTGATTTGGAAACTGAGGCAGTTGCACTTTTAATAGAAGTATTGGGAACAGATTTCGAATCAACTTTCAACTTATTTTTATTTTCTTCTTCCAGCCTCTTGTCTATTTCTTTCACCTTTTCTTCATCCGAAGTATCATCTTCGCTCTATTCTTGTCAGTGAAATCTTTCAAGAAGTAGGTCAAGCTTACAATTTCAGAATATGGATGATCAGATTCACTATCGTATATATAATTTCGCTCTCTCTTTTTTAAAGCTTTCTTAACTTTTTTACCAAGTTTTTTCCGAGCCTCAGCTTCTTTCTTCTCCTCTAATAGCTCCCGGTCCACCTCTGCTTCATCGGCCTGATCAAAGACATTTGCTCCTAGTTGTTCCTTTTTTATTCTGTTTTGGGCTTCTTTGGTCTCCTCATCTTTATCCGGCTCTACGGTAGCTAGTTCATCGTCATCTTGGAATAGATCTTCTCCGTTGAAATCTAGCTCATCCATATCCTCTATTTCACGTTTACTAGAATTCTTGAATGTACTACTCTCAGTCTTAACTGTAAACAGCCTAGACATAGCTTTTCGACCTTCTAAGTTAGCACGGTCGGCCTCTTTCTTTTCAATTTCTTTCATCGCCCATCGTGACTCTCTTGCTTTCTTCCCCATCTTCGCTTCAGCTTCATCAATTGTATAAGTCTTGAATTGGCCTTTTGATGAGAATCTATACCATTTCTCTATTGGAATCATTTTGAAGACACCATCTTGTATAATTAAGGCCACATTCATATCAGAAAGTGCTGCTTCATAATTACCTACCCAGGTATTTTTGTTATCCGCATCTTCGAGATGCCATGGTAGAGCTTCCTCGTATCTTAAATCGGAGGCTCTTTTGTCTTCTTCAGAGGTATCTAGGTGATAAATTTGGGTTGTCTTTTCAACACGGCCCGATATTACTTTCTTTGTTGCTAGAGATGATGCGTTATTCCCGGATGGTGCTATTTGTGCTAAATCTATCACTCTTTGCTTTTCTTTTTCGGCTCTTGCAATTTCCTGTCTTTCTCGTTCTTTAGAGTCAATAAGTTGATCTGATTCTATCTCACCGTCTTTAGATCCTTTGCCTGATGGCTGCTGTGGATCTCGACGATGCAGAGTAATAGGACGGGTAAATTGGTTCTGATCTCGGGGATCGATATCTTTTTTACTTATGAATCTAGCAATATGATATCTTAATCCTTCCCGCAAAGCCTTCTTCGTCGTTATTAATGGGTAGTCGCAAAAGTCCCCCTCAGGCTTGCTAGTCCAGCCACCATTTAGTTCTCGTGTATTTGAATCTATCTGCTGTTTAAAGTCTTTACCTGGTGGAGCTAGGCCATTCACTGGATAAAGAGGGCTAGCTTCAGATAGTGGTGGTACCCGCAGATTTATATTAGGGGGAGGTCTCTTCAAAGGTTTCTTACGCGGGCGCAAAGGATCTGTGTTTCGAGGTCGGCGTATAAAGAGAGGTTTCCCGCCATTTGGAGTTGGCCCATTGGATTGGCCTGAAGGAGATGCGCTCATAGCCTTTAGTTCCACATTGGTAGTTGTAAGAAACGTTCTTTTGACAGCACACCACTCAGAAGATTAGCCAGCAGTAGATAATATATTTATATAGCTACATTCGAGTATTAGCCTCAAGAAATGTGATTAATAGACAGCTGCGTCTACATGGATGTTGGGACAGAAAATTTAGCTCTATGATAGCCGTCATTGCCATGTTAATATTGTACGATATCTTGGCGACATTTTAAGCTAGCACAGAAAGAGTATAGTTCAGAACAGGCCATTATAATGAAATCCAAATACATCAACGCCTAGCTGACAAGGCATTAAAACTCAGAGCCAAATTAATCCTCTAACTCGTACACACGATACACCATTCATCTAGCCATCCAAAAAGATTTATTTTTATGTAGATTGCCTGCACACTAGCCATCTCTCAACCACTCAATGCTCTATTCTATCAATTTAGTTTCCCGTACAACAGGGATTTTTTTAATTTATTGACTAGTATCTGGCCTGCTCCTCGGACATCGAGGAGCCTTGTGGTGTGGTGGAAGCATATATTGTAGTGTTCAATGGTGTGGCAATGACTGATGAAATTAATTTTTTTATTGATAAGCCGGTGCGGGGCTAAATATCACGACCTTTGGTTGTTCAGAATGCTAATATATAAAGCTTAAAGTATTTTGCACTTCAATGGTTGAGAAGCCTTAAATTGTGAAATTATCGATGTAATTACGAGTTAACGGAGTGATATAACACAGAAAGGACTACTGAGTTTCATTCTCATATTGTGGCTACTTTGTGGACAGTGATGAGATTTTAAATTGATTTCACATAGATTTATAGACTAAAAAGCTAAATAGCTAAATACCCTAATACTCTAATAGTTTAATAACCAAATACCGAATTACCTAAATATCCTAATAACTAAATGCCCTATGACCTAAATACTCAAAAACACAAATAACTAAATAATTGTTGAAATTAGTTAAGCTAACTTGGTTGTAGGATCCTTGTCATGCAAGGACTAATGTTAAAGTAAACAAGCTGTTTGTTTGTTTTCTATTTAACGTCTAACTATACAAGGCTAACCCTTGTAGATACTATTCCTAATTAGGACAAAAGACGCCAAAGCTTACTGTCTTGGGTGTAAGAGTACAACACTTAACCTACTGGTCAAGTGAGCACCAATTTCTATGTACAAAGTGGAATTACTTCTAGATAGAAATAAAAATGGCGTGAGAAGCCATCTCCCATAAAGTGAAAGGATAAGAAATCAGATGAACTGGGAAAGGGGTGGTTTTTTTTTTTTTTTTTTATTTTTTTCTATTATCGGGTATGGGTTGATAGTAGAGGTATATACCAGTGTCTGCTAGGGGAGGAGACCTTAGGACTGCATCTATGTCTGGGATATTAAGATCTTGGGCAAATATCTATAAAAAAATGGGTATCTTTGATCCATTTGGCGACTATGGAGGCACCCTTGGATGTGCCCAACAGGAATTTGCTAGCATCCCCCGAACTGCGAGGAATTTTAGGAATTCGGAGCGACGGAAGGCTGCATTGAAGAAAGTGTTTGGGGGATTTGAGGGCTCCGCAGCTGCAAGTGGTTAGGGCATCTTGGTGATTGAAACGTTCGTGATATGCGGCAAAGTCGCCATGTCCTGTTCGTGCGGCATAGATATGAGCGACAATGGAGCGAGGGAGTGTGAGTTCTTGTGGCCATTGCATAAAACTAATAATACCAAGATTTTTATATGAGATAGGGGCAAATTCCGCCCAGTAGACACTCCTTAAATTATCAACTACTTCTTTTAACCATGACTTGGCCGAAGCAATGCTAAGGGGGTTCGGTGTAGTAGTGGGTGGGGCTAGAGACCGAGCTTC
>QVIK01000435.1:332-44088 GCA_003957845.1 Oidium heveae
AGATAAACTGTGGGAGCTGCGACATCATTCCGGATCTAAACTGTTACGGGCTAGGCCCGATTTGTAATTGACTGGGAGTTGGTCTTCCAACCGTCACGTGATATGTGTTGCTATGTGAGATAAAGGACCGGGATTGTTAAACGAAGGGTAGTTATGCAATGCATAAATGTAGGTTAGTATTTGACGTAATTCATGCTACATAGTATCAACGCTACAATTACCCCGTCATATGGTTACGACCAAGTAAACAATAATTGAATGTAAACAATGTCAAGATAGAAATACTTGATTATTAGAATACCATTAATTGTTCTAAGGTTATTAATGATTGTAACTTTAGTCCCTCTAACTATATATTCAAAAAACAATTATACTGGCAAGCCACCGTCTGCATTGTAAGATCTTCTTTAAGATTCTCTCCATTCGTCGAGCACTTAACTTACCGTGAGCTAGAAACTTCAACAACCATATCATTACTTGCCCCTTCCCGTTATATTTGCTTAATATGTCGCATTTGCTTTCCTCTCGGAAATTCTAATCTACAATATTGAAGAAGACGGGTTTGCGGGTGAGCAACTTGATCACATCTACGATGGATGGAGTAGGAAAGACTCTCAAAATCTATATAACATAACAAGAGAATCGAAGAAAACACGTCAGCTTCCGGTCAATTCATTGTAGATTTGGAAATTATAAGGGTCAGAAGTTGTCAAAAATATAAATCATGAGCACCACTACCAAGCGAGCTCCACTGCTGCTATCACCAGCTTTTAGCCCTCCAAGTTGTCTCTAAAACAATGAAATCGACTTGACTGTAATACTAGATATCTAAAGGCTATAAATCCTGGGTTAAGTAGAAATTTTAAAAGGCTTTTTCTCAAACGAGCATAAATGATTCTCACAAGTGCTATGGAGCAGAAATTTGACTTTGAAAGACCTGTAATTCTAACAATGAATGTCAGAAACTTAGTTCGTAAGATTCATAGATGTAAGGTACTTAAGATACAAGCTTATTTTATTGGATTTGGATAAGATTTGATGATGGTGAACAAATTTTGAACCTGCTGAGGTACAGTTTTATGACACAATTAAGAAATTATTACATAGTTTGAATATTGGGGGAAACGGTAAACTGGCGAAATTGGACATTTAATTGGTGTTTTCAGTCAAGGCTCATTTAGCAGCAATTCACAGGGGTCGTACACTAGCAATTACCATCAGCATTGATATTATCATGCATAAATCACGTCAAATGCTAGTCGACGTTTATGCATTGCATAAGTGCCCTGCGTTTAGCAATTTGGTGCCCTTCGATTATCAATCCCGATTAAGGACAAGGGTAAGGACAATCAAGAGTAAGACCAGATTACTCACGACAAGTGTCTCCCAAATTATACAGACTTGTTCAAACATGCTGGATCACTCAGATAAGTGCATCCCGATTAGGAATATCAATCTCAGACGGGAATCACCAACAGTTTTCCATTATTGCATACAGTTGTATTGTTTCTTTCCTGTGTAAAACCATACATAAATATAGATTATTTCTTGGCATAGCTTTCGTGCTTGTCCGAATTGGCTCTTGTCTTTCACATGAACATAGCACACATAAGCACTCTCCTAGTCAATCAATCAGTAACCATCCAGCCCACCAAAAACTTGCACAAGTTGAAGTAGATCAAGCTCGATCTTTACACAATGCTAGTGAGAGAAATTTTCATGCTTCAAAATTTGATTTTCATCTGTAGCCCGGTATCGAACTGAGGCAGACGAACACACACCTTCGTCGTATAGTTTCGACGCCACTGCAACCAGATAATTTCTATAATTTAAATACTTCATTTAATAGAGAGTAGATGTATGGCCACTCTGAAAATTATGCACTGATAAAATATTTCACCGATAACAATGCCCATTTCAAGATTGAGAAAACAGATGATGACCGATTGCTTTGGCTTTTCATTACCTTTCCTCAATCTACAGGGCTGGGGTAGATAGAGGGAAAGAGTTCCCAGAAAGAAGAGCTCTTATTTGCTTTTCATGTCATCAGAGAGGTCATACTATGAGGAGTTACAATTGTCCATTGAAGTCATAAGCTTCAACTATTCCAGAAATGAATTCGAGTCCTTTAATTGATTCATTTTCTAGTCATGAGATAAATATTTGAATAAATAATTTTTAAAATTTACTATTCCTAGCTTTGAAACAATGTTTTTACCTCATCGTATTCACGGATTTCTTGTAACCCTTTAAGCTTATCGCCTACAGCTATCAATCTAACTGATATATTTTGAAATTAAATGCCTCTGATTACCTAGTTTTCGGCTGCAGCTAATCAATAATTCTTGAGTCAAGTTTTTTTGTGGTCACAATATACAATCATTCTATTGAATGATGTTCCGCCAATATTACTGTGGTTAGTGGGGTATCTCTTTCTGAGCTGACTAAGCTCTGATTTATGAGGTATCCCCGGGGGGTATCCGTATAATTAATTAATTACCCATTCCAATACCACGCACTTAGTCACCACTCTATAAGTGAATAAAATACAGGTCATAACTTTATACTGGGACATGTCACTGAAGTTTAATTCGAGAGGGCTTTCCAGAGGCACTTATTCATTAGAGACTAATTGACATAAAATTATAAGCAATCACAGCCTACCTAAATATCTTCCATTATATGATAAAATTATTTACATTCTCAATACAGTTTCTGAATATGAGCATTATTTTATTTTATCTTGCTATACATTGAACACTATCACTTGCTATAGTTTTGATTTGATCGTACTGTTTTTGCTGCAGGTTTCCTGTGGCTTGGCTATCAAGCTTTATGAATTACGAGCAGCTTACATACATTTAACCTCAGTCAATGTTTTTTTAAATTTTTGTGCAATAGATTTAGTTCTGATTTTATTATTCGAATATCATTTTTAGTCATCAATACTAGTTTCATCCAACTCAACTTTTCCAATACTCCAAATCTCTTTCTCGTCATCAACCTCATCGTTTGAAAGTCCCAAGCTATTAACACCACCATCAGCCTCTTTTCTTTCCTTTTCTGTTTTTCCAAGTCGTAGTGTTACACGCTTAAAATAATCTTGCATAACTTTTTTTTGATTTGCTAAAAGTTCTTGTGAAGCTAAAAATTTATCGAAGGCTTTACTTTCTTCATTAACGACATCAAATAAAACCATAAATGCTGCTTCAGCCGCTAGTTTTACTGGTATCATGGAGTCTCGGGCGCTAGTAAATACAGGGACTGCTAAAAGTGCAAGATGAGGACGTATTATTTTTCGATGATGTCGGCAAACCGTTCGAATAACTACCAAAGATAGACGACGTGTATCAGCTGAGATACCTGGCTGAAGTAGATCTGCTAGGGTTTCAAAAATGAGTTTAAGAGTCTCAAAATCTGTACTTCGAATCTCCGAAAGAAGGTATTTTCCACTCGCCAATACGTAGTTATCAGAAATAATGTTGTCTTTACATATCATTCCTTTACAAATAATAGATGGCAAATCATTGGCAATACTACTCTCTAGAAGTGAAGATGGTGACTCTAATAGAAGTGCATTTATTGCTAAAACTGAAGAAAGGCTTAAGTTTGTCTTCAAGACATGATTTTTGATCAAATCGGTGGCATCTTTTGGCGTTATTACATTAATAAATGCGGCAAGAAGCTTTGCATTTATTATAGCCAAGGATAAATTATCGTCTTCAGGTTCAGCTTTTATAATATTTGAGATTGAAGCTCTGGATGTATCGTTAATTTTTGAACCTGCCTTACTAACAACTTCGTAGAGCGCTTTCATTATCGCAACTTTTACACCAAGGTCAGAAGTCTTCGCCCCAGTACAAAGTTCAGCTATCAGAGGATCGACTCGAGGACTAAAAATATAAATTATCATTATTTATTTAGGATTTATTACTTACTTAGGGTTTACTTACATAAGGGTTATCAAGGTCCCCAACGCTAGAGCTGCTCTTTTCCTCAATATTTCACTTGATGTGTCTGCCAAAGATTTGGCAAATGTTCGCTGAAGTTGAGGTAGAAATGGCTGTTTTTATGTCAGCCTATACTTATTTATATGAAATTAAATTACTTTTAATAGGGTTGGGATCTTTCCAAGAAGATTATTTAGTGTAAATAAAGATGCACTCTTAAGATCGATAGAGCGCTCAGATACAACTCTTATAAGAGGACCTGTCATCTGGGAAACAAATGGCTTTAAAGAATCTTCACTAGTCCTATCGACAACATCAGAGATCGCTAAGGCTGACTGAATTCTTTGTTCTGGAGTTCCATTCATTAAGCTGTGAAGAAAGATTGGTAGAATCGCATTAACACCCTTCGGGACTGAGAAGCCTGGAAGATTAGCTCCTGCAACACCAACTTGCTGAAGGACCTTGCGTGTAGAGAACACTAAATTCTCCATCTCCTCTTTCTTCAAATGCTTTGTAAATTCATTGAGAGCCATCCAAGCAGCTTTGGACACATCTATATCTCTATCATCGAATAAAATGAGAAGTGTTCTTATTATATCCTGATTATATCGTGAATAATCGATAGTAGTTTCTTCGAAGAATTTAGCAAGATGGCGGGCTGTTGTTGCTCTTTTCCTATGATCTTGATGCTTGACAAGTGTCATTAATATGCTTATTGATGTGTTCAAGCCGTCAAATTCATCAACTGACATTATTACCGCATGAAAAGAGGCTTCGAGCTCAGTCTTAAGTTCCTCATCCATACAACAGATAATGTTATCCATTAGTGCATTCATAATAACTGATAGTTTTCTGGTCATGGCAGATCCAGCCACTGTTGCAAGAGAGGCAAGTGCTTTAGCATTAAATGAGGAGATAGGTGATGTTATTAGAGTTGGAATCAGACTGGGTAGTATAATTGACGACCGTGTCGTTTCTGTTAGTAATGTAAGGAGAGCAGATAAAGCAGTCTCTGCCTCTACATCTGACCTTAAAAGATTTAGAAGGTAGGGTAGCACCTGATCTACCGCACGCTTTCCAAGTAATTGCTGCAAAGAATCAAAAGCTTCGGCTGCTGTCTCACGAACATTTTTATCAGAGTCAATCAAAGCTTTGCGGACAACTGAAATCAAGGTAATTTCATGATCATCTAGTGCTTCTATGGATGCGCTTCCAATAAGCTCTCTAAGAGCGATACATATTCCTTGTTTAGAATTTGCATCATTTGATTTAAGTCCTTCCTCAAGAACCGGAAGTAGATTTGAGAGTAAACCATCACCAGCTTTACGAACAAGCTCCGAAAGAGCATTTCCAGCTATTTCTTTCTGCTCAAGAGAAGATCCTAAACGGTCCACAATCATTCTTGTTAATGTTGGAACGAGCTCTTTCAATATCTTAGGTGTAGGCACAAGAGCCTTCCTAAAAAGAGCTTAGTATAAAACCATAAAATTTAAAAATTCTGGAAGGTTATAAGTGAGTAAGGGAAAAATAGCTTACCAGACTCCCATAGCAGCAGTACGAACTAATCCACTGGTATCACAGCGGCAGATATACAAAGCCGAAAGAACCTTATTTCTTCTCTCTTCGCCGAGTATTTCTAGTAAAGACACTGAAGCAGCTCCAGCTTTATATGAGTCTTCTTCATCCTGCTCAGTTTCTGCTTTAATTCCGGTTAGGTTGAAAAGTAAATCACCAGTTAACTCTGTAGAGCTAAGACGAATTCTATAATTATCATCGGCAAGCCCTCTTTCAAGTTCCGGGAGAAGTAACTCCACAGACCTTGTAGAAAAGTTCTTTACAAGTAAACGTCCAGCACGAAGAGAGGTTTCACGTATTGACTCGAGATCATCAGCTAGGCCCTGAAGTATGAGAGGAATAATTTTAGAGAGATAGTTTGCAAAGCTATTTCCAAAACAAACAGGAAGGAATATGAACAAAGATATAAATCCTTCTCGGACCTCAGGTTTTGAAGACGAAGCATTTTGTAAAATTGTTGGCAAAGTATCATCTAAGCGTGATGTTCCTAAGCCAGCAAGTACTTCCGAGAGTGCTTGCGCGGAACCAAGGCGATCTCCAGCTCCAGTATCAGATTTAAGGGTCTGCATTAGACCTGGTATAAGATCTGGAAGTGCATCTTCACCTAGTTTTTCGATAAGAGAGCCTAGAGCCTTTGACGCAGTGGCTCTAGTGGTAGGAACCGGATCAACCATGGCAATTTTAAGGCCAGAAACAAGAATAGGCAGGTGTGATATCAGATCTTTTCTTTCTGTCAAATGTGCTAGGCTTCCAATAACTTGTGATGCCTTTCTCTTTGTTGCTGATCGATCTCCAAGCCCCCTCTCTAAGATCCGAACGACTAGCGCAAGGGAAGGTGCATCTAGATAATGTACGAATGATACCTTAATCAAAGAATCTAATGCACAATCTGTGTACTTCGTAGGATCACATAAAGCCTTCAGAAGAACATCCACAAGACTCTTAATTTCGGGATTGACAATAGCTTCTCCGAAACGTTTTAAGCTTCGATTTGCTGCCAAGCGTACTTCTTTATGACTATCATTTAATACACATGTTAGTGGCGGTATAATTTCTGGTAAGCTTTGAGCAAGCTGCTGTGGATCGAGATATGCCATTGCTCCAAGAAGGTCACAGGCTCCTCTTTTACTTCTCCACTGTGAGTCTTCTAACCCTTCCAAAAGAGTTGGTAATATTCGCTTGACTCCAAATGAACTTAGTCGTGCAAAGCAGGCTTTTGCAGCTGCAAGACAGCTTTCACGAACATCAGAGTTAACATCACCAAAGCCAGTAAGTAGCTGAGGAACTAGTTCTATTACATAAGGCTCAAAAACCCCATGAAGTACAGTTGAAAGTAGTTCGTACGCTAGGAATGCACCTTCACGGTGAGTAGACTTCTTCTTATTTTCTATGCCCGCTTTCAACATAGAAAGGATGCGGTATTCTCTGAGAGCATACAAGCCACTCCCATGAACTATTCCTGCAAGGCCATAAGCAGCCCCCCGTCGACCAGCATAATCCTTAGAGTTGAAAAGTCGATCTAAGATATATTGTACATAGTTTTGAATATTATCAACTGAAACTCTGACAAGTGGGGGAAGACATTCAGCAACAGCATATTGCACAGCTTCGGATGGAGTATTAAGAGTTTCTAAGAGACGATTTACCACTTTAGGCACTCGTTCGTCTCCATTATTTAGATGCCGAACTAATGCACCATATATAATAACAACAGCTTCATTAACATGATCTTCTAGCTCAGAGCTTTTATTTGATCCCTCAAGTGTTTCTTCAAGTGTCTTCATGAGATCTTCAACATTATTTTTACCATGAAGAGCGATTATCAATACTGCTGCATCTATCATTTCTTTCCTTACTTGAAGATTTCTGTCACCCAGAGGCCCATCCTTGATCAGAAATCTAAGGAATGAGTCTAATATTGGATCTCCAAATTGTGGCGCTAGCTCTTTAAACGCTAGAGCAAAACCATGTCTAGCATGCCAAGGATCACATATTTCTGTCTTATTTGGTATGCCATACTCATTGAGTTTTGGAAGACAGGGCTTAGCTAGCTCTTTGTAAGAAGACTTCAATTTTTGCACAACCAAAAGAAAGGATTCAGGATGATTTCTCACAGCTTCTGCGATCGACTTTGCAGCTGCTTTACGTAATTTAAAATCAGTCTCCTCTAAGAAATTAAGTAATCTAAATGGAGTAGCATCTGTTAATTTGAAATTACTCTCTTCCCAAATTTCGCGGCCAAGTAAGACATTTTCCTCCTCTTCATCGTGGCATGCCAGCAAAATCTCGTCTGAATATTCTAATTCGCTCAAATCAATCTCAGCGTTTATAGACTGTAAAATAGATGTGCGAACGGACTTCTGAGGAACAATGATGCCGCGTAGTAGTATAGCTATTTCTGAGTTCGTTATATTCGGCGCGATACACCTACAAAGATCAGCCAAGCAATCCTTTATAATCTTATAATGTTGGTTATAAATTTGCATAGTCTTAATTAAAATTATCAAGATTTTTTCTCGTGGAGCACGTGTATCTGAGCAAGCCTCTGTATGAAGAGAGAGAAACTCTAAGGCAAGTACCAACTGAGCATCAGCGTCTTCTTTTGAACCATAGCCTCCATTTTGCAAGACAAGGACGATCAATGGAATTATATATGATAATGAAACAACATCAAAAAGCATCTGCTCTCCAGAGAACCTTAATCGATAAAGAACTCTGGATATAAGAGTGCCTAGTGGTTCCTGTGAATATGTTTTATGTAGCGATTGGATTTCCATGGCTCTTAAGGTTGCGATACCAATAAAAGGCCTTATTTCACCTAAACGGCTGGGCAGCTTCTGACTACAAGAGATATATGCATTTGAAGTAACATCTCCCATGATCAAACTGGCGCTAGAATCTATAATTGCTAAGAGATATTTGATTACGGGTCTCATCCATAAACTTGCATCAGTTGGGGGGCCTACTAGTAGACTACAGATGATACCTGCACCTCTGCGAATTCTAGCTGATGTATAACGAAGTTTTTGTCTTATTTCATCCTCCTTCCTGATCTGAGCCATAACTTTGGCATTTTCTTCCGAACTTAGTTTTTTCTTTTCACCATTTTTTTTGGCAAGCTGATCTTTTAAGTCTATTTCCCATTTAATTGTATCATAATCTTTGGTTTTTTTGTTTAGGTCAGGTAAGTTTGCCTTTGAGGCAAGCACATCAACATATGCACTACCATCCTCAGTATGAAAGATTCCTGCCTCAATAGGGCCAATATCTGGTAGCTGCTTTGGATCAAGATCTCGCTCTATCAAGCTCATTATTTGAGGCACTACAGTTTGAGGAGCTACAAATGCTAGATCTGCTGCAGCATTAAATGATGCTTTTCTTGCCGATTCGAAAGCTTGGGTTGATGACTATAAAAATTTTAACTATTATTCGCGACACAAAATATCAATGAATACTGACCTTTTCATCAAAATTAGAATGTTGCAGAATTTCATTTATCAAGGCTTCAGAAGAAGAGCGGGCTAATTCTCCTGGATCAATATTTAATCTAAGACACATATTGATCCAATTAGTGTTTGGTATTAACTCCGGTCTACAAAGAACAAGTAAAGAAATCATTTGATTTTGTCGAATAATTTCGGAATGTTCCGTAGAAGGTAGACAAATTGAATAGACCACCCGATAAAGATTTTTATTTGCTGTCTTAGAAGCTATAGCCGCACTATCTTTCTCTTCAACTTCCAAAGCTCTAAGCCAATGCCAGAGACCAGCAACAATGAGTTGGGAAATTCGTGCTGGGTGGTGATGATAGAGCTTACTAAGTTGTGATATAGCTTCTCTCTGTATTTCGATTTTTATTGAAGACGAGCAAATCGAGAAAATGATCGCCTGTGACCATGCTATAGCAACAGCCGACTCAGCCTCCATAGATATGACATCTTTAGAAAAAGTTATTAACGCTCTTAAAAACCATTGGAAATCAATATCGTTGGTTAGTTTTCCGAAAATACGTGGATTTAGAAGAAAGGATGGCTTAGGCTCCAATTTCAAGACATGATCTTTAACCTGCGCTTGTTGGAGCTCAAATTTTACCTTTGCGTTTGCAAAATTTTCTAATTTTGTGTGGGCTATAGATGCGAAAACGTAGGCACTAGATATAAGCCCAGATTGCAATGCTGCAATCGGACTTGTTGTAACTTCTTTCCACGTGATTAAAATTGGTGGAAGAACAGAAGTTGTTAAATTATCTAATCTGGGTGATATTGAGACATCTTCATTCACTGAGAGGTAAAAATCACCCAAGAAGAGTAACCAAGTCCTTTTAACAGACGGTTTCTTATCAGAAATCCCATTGACAATAGCCATAATGATATTATTATCTATATCTTCACCATGAAGATTTGCCTGTAGAAGAAAATGTAGAAGAGTAGAGGTTTCTGGAATTAGTACTATTTCATTTGTTTCTTTACTTGCAACAAGTGCAAGTTTTTGACATATCCATGGGATCTTATCCTTTGATACAGAAATGGATGCCAACATTTCAGCATATTTGGATCTTTGATCTACAGAAAGTGACTTTCCAGAAAGGAGTGGAGCAAGAATTTCTTCAAAGATCTTATCTTTTATCTCTATATCATAACATTTGAGAATAGCAGCCTGGAAAGTTGCAAGTGCACCAACTCGTATGATAGGGTTGGTAGATTTCGCATTCGATAATAATGGTTTTAAAATATTTAAAAGTAAGATATTTGAGAGGTCAATAGATGGGGGCAATGACCGGATTAAAGAAGTGATTAAATTATTAAGGACAATCTCTGGGGCACGCAAGAGAGCCTTTTCAAGTGCGGGTACTAACACATCTTCTAAATCTTGTTTCATCACATAGTTTGAAAAAAATTCCTCTAGAGATATTGAGATGTGTTGTGGAACTTGTACTCGAGATCCTAAAATCTCGCGAATGTAGAATTCATAATACTCAGATCTTATCGATTCAAGCAACTTCTTTTTACTGAGATCTCTTGCAGATACATCAGCAATAGTTCCAAGCATCACAGCATTCTTAATTTTTAACTCCGAGGATTTTGAACAAAGTTTCTTGACTACCTCTTGAAGTATGTGCCCTTCGATATCTTCAGATAAAATCTTCCTCAGAGCCCTTCGTGTAACAGTTAATGCTGTTTTCTTAACATAAGGCCGACGTAATCCTTCTACGCATAGTTGCAAAGCATTAGAGTTGGCCTCAATCAATAACAGACCCCAAGAAGACCAATGGTTCGTATTAATTATTTCTTCTAGAATTGCACAACACCACTCAACCAAAACAAACGCATTGGTCGGCGCGATCCCATGTTTCAAACACTCCGAACGTATAACAGTAGCAAATTCTTCTAACACTTCGGGTTCTTGGATAGACTTAAAGATCCAACGTACACAACGTAGCACAGCTCGACGAGATTTTCGGTCACAGTAGAAAGGGTAAGTTTTGAAAAGTGACACGAGAATTGACGAAATAAACTTATGCTCAATTTCTAAATTCTATGTGTGAGCAGCGATTAAATATTCATGTGAAGTTAATTACCGTTTCTGGACAAAGATTCCTCCAAAGTATGTAAATACACAAGACGGACTTTCGTAGAGGATGAGAACAAAGATGTCACGTTAATGTCTCTTTTTCCGAGCCCAACGACCACTCCTTCTACCATTGTGTAATTATATTGGTTCAATCATATCTTTAAGGTAGTAGGCTAGAAAGACATTTGAATTTGTATGTTGTTTCTTGTTCCTTTCCTGAGGACGAAATTTGCAAGCACACTCGCTTCCTAAAATATTAAAGCTTTACAAAGATTTTATATACAACATATTGGCGCGGACGCCAAAACCTTTCCCAAAATGGCAGCAGGAAAGAAAAAGAAGAAGCCATTATCAAATCCTGCCAGGGGATTTGCTACAACTTCTATTGCGTCTAAACCAAAAGCGTCATTATCTGATTCTTCAGATGTGGTAAAACCGGTCAAACCAGAAGCTAGTCAAGTTGACCTAAAACAAGATCTAAGACCAAAGGTTGCGGAAACAACAATAGAAGCTAAAAATGTCACGGCAGAAGAATTTGAGAAATCCCTTGAAGAATCTGAGCTTCAGATTCTTGTGGAAAAGTACGCTGAAAAATCGAAGAAAGAAGTAAGAAGACAGATGCTCCGGCTTGGGACAGATCAAAGGATCTTAAGAAGCCAGGCAGATATTCTCCAAACCAAAAAATGGCTATCTCCTGAGCTGATGGATGAAATTTTGCAACTAATCAAGGCTGAAGGACGTTTTACTAGTTACGGGGACACCTCAAGTTGTGCAAGGCATACTTCTGAAGAAACATTGACTATTTATCTTTGGAATCTCCAGCAGGTATTAATTGAATCAGGCTTCTTACAAGAAAAAGTTTTATCATGTTTACGACATATTTTAAGTATTTCAGATAGTATACGAGCTGTAAGTAAGGATATGATTTGGGGTTTGGAGGAGGCTCTAGACTGGCTTTCTCGGGAATGCATCCCAGAGGAGCTTCCCGATTATGAAAAATGTAATCGTCAAACTGGTGCCCATTCAAAAGCCTCGTGTGGTTAGTAAATTTCTTTGTGGTTAATCACATCCCTAATATCCTCAGAAAAAATTCGGGATTGTCCAAGCCAGCCTGTGCAAAATCCTAAAATCGATCTTAGCGATGCACAAAAAGCAGATATAAGAGGCATTAAAAGAGGTAAATCAAAAGAAATATCGCCTGTAAAAGAATTAGTTTCTATTGATTACGATAGTGATATCGATCCAGACGATCTGTTAAATGCTTTTTTGGATTGCAAGACAAAATTATTCAATTTAGAAATATTAAAACTATCTGAGGAGTTTGTATGCAAAAATGATCTAAATCACTCTTCAGACTCTGCTAGGGGCAAACTCGAAAACGCTGCGTCAGCCCAGATAATTCGAAAGTTAAAAAAAATTGAAGATGATATTTTGTTTGATAAATACATCGCTGACCAGCAATGGCAAATCAAGCGAGCTCAGTTACAAAAAGAGAATGCCCGTCTTAGGCGTGTCAAAGCTAGTAATGAATCTAGTGACTGCCCTGCAACCCCTAAAACTCCTATCGAATCAAATCACCAACTTAATAACTATCCAGAGAATTTCAAACCTTTGATTGAGTCGAGCCACAAAGTAAATCAGGAAGCGGTTGTTGTTGGAGAATCCATCCCACAAGAGGATGACGGAAATGACAACGATACAATTCTAGCTGACTTGTTTTCCAGTCTCCCAATAAATGAGATTGAACCGGGCACTGGAAAAAGTATTACTGTGGTGAACGGTAGTGATGGTATTAAGGTAGTAATTCGGGATTTCGGTGAATGGTCTGGTGTCAACCCAAGTAGATTATTGGAAGAATTTTGCAGTGTCAGGTCAGGCCTTTCTTTTTAAACTTTTCTGATCCAAATTAACTAGATCATAGAGATTCATCAGTTAAGCTTCATTATAAACTAGTATCGGAACAAAGCTTCTCGAGCCGTTATTCTCTCCAGATAATTTGGTCGAAAACCCAGCAAATTACCTGTAACCCCCCAGCTTTTATTGAATATTCTTCATCGCCAAGATCTCAGATCTTCACTATGAAAGCAATATCCACACCAGACTCGAAACAATCTAAAGCTTATATAGCAACAACAGCCCTTTACTACCTATTTTGTTCGAGTAAGGAAGTAAAAGTATTTCAACGCCTTCCATCGCCATGGAAAGGTCTTTGGACTGAGTATTTAGAACTTGATAAAGAGCTTATTGATGAAGAAAATAGAGCTAGTATACGTGTATTTCGAGATATGGTTCGTGAGAAAAGAGATCAAGAGCTTGAAGATGGAGTATTGATACAAAGTGCATTCAAAAACCGTAATGTATCTCGGATAGTAGAAAATGAAGAATGTAGTGCAGATAATGCTAATAGAATAAATCTTGTGTCAGAAATTCACCAAAGACTCTGGCACGAAAAAATTAGCTCCTATGCTTATCAAACAATGTTATTATCACGTATGCAGCTGCCAATGTGGAGTTTTAAAGAAAAGGTCATATCAACAATTGAAAGTGAGCAAACGGTGATAATCTGCGGGGAGACTGGATGCGGCAAAAGTACCCAAGTCCCATCCTTTATCCTTGAGCATCAATTATCTAGAGGAAAACCTTGCAAAATTTACATAACGGAACCAAGACGTCTATCAGCAATTTCTCTAGCCCGCCGTGTGAGCGAAGAGCTTGGAGAGGCTAGGGGTGACTGTGGAACAAATCGTTCACTTGTCGGATACGCTATCCGACTTGAATCTAACATATCCAAAGACACCTGTCTAGTTTATGCAACAACAGGTATTGTCATGAGGATGCTTGAAAATTCAAATGACTTAAAGGATATTACACATATTGTTTTGGATGAAGTCCATGAACGGACGATTGATAGCGACTTTTTATTAATTGTTTTGAAAAAGCTTTTGTTGAAAAGAACTAATTTGAAAGTTATTCTTATGTCAGCTACGGTTGATGCTGAACGATTTTCAAATTACCTAGATGGTGCACCAGTGTTGAATGTACCTGGACGAACATTTCCTGTGCAGGTGAAATATCTAGAGGATGCTGTAGAATTGACGGGTTACTCTCCTGCTAATGGAAATCATGAAAAGTTTACAGACTTTGACGAGGATTTGGATAGACCCGATTCGAATTTAAACACCCTCACAAAAGTTGAGGTCAATAAAGCTCTAAAAGGTTATAGTAATAGAACTAGGAACATAATCGCGCAAATCGATGAATATCGAATTGAGTTTGAGCTCATGGTTCAACTTATAGTCAAAATTGCGACCGATGATCGATTAGAGAATTTTAGTAAGGCTATATTAGTCTTTTTGCCAGGAATTGGTGAAATTCGACAATTAAATGACATGCTTGCTGGTCACCCATTTTTCCAATCGAATTGGCACATTTATGCCTTACATTCAACAATTGCTAATGAAGATCAAGAGGCTGCATTCTTAGTTCCTCCACCTGGAAATAGAAAAATAATACTCGCAACAAATATTGCAGAAACAGGCATTACGATACCAGATGTAACCTGCGTAATTGATACTGGCAAACATCGTGAAATGAGGTGAATTCCTCAGATACATCAAATAATTAATCCCTAACATAAGATAGATTTGATGAACGAAGACAATTCTCCCGACTCTTAGAGACTTTCATCAGTAAAGCAAACGCTAAGCAGAGAAGGGGTAGAGCAGGTCGAGTTCAAGAAGGCTTATGTTTTCATATGTTCACGAAGTATCGCCATGATAACATCGTAGGTTGCCAAATAAATTCCAATAGATAATCTATGTGACATTAAATTATACTGCAGATGGCTGAACAACAAACTCCAGAGTTTTTGCGTCTCTCCCTACAAGACTTGGCTATTCGTGTCAAAATATGTAAACTTGGTGGCATCGAAGAGATTATGAGCCAAGCTATGGACCCACCCTTAGCTAAAAATGTTCGTCGAGCTATTGATGCTCTTATAGATGTGAGGGCTTTAACAACAAGTGAAGACTTAACACCTTTGGGCAATCAATTAGCAAGGTTACCGCTCGACGTATTTTTGGGAAAGCTTGTCCTTTTTGGGTCTGTTTTCAAATGCCTAGATGCCTCTATAACTATTGCTGCCATACTTTCTTCGAAATCACCTTTCTCAGCACCTTTCGGAGCCCGAGCACAGGCAGATCAGGTACGACTTTCTTTTCGAAGAGGTTAGTTGTAATTACTCTTACTATTGTCTTATTTTGAGCATTAATTTTTACAACTTCACAATATTTCCATACTTCCTATTAAAATTGCTTGCTAAAACTACCAGGCGACTCTGATCTACTTACTATATACAACGCCTATCTTGCATGGAAAAGAGTCTGCATGAATGGTAACTCGTCCGAATACTTATTCTGCCGAAAGAATTTTTTAAGCCAACAAACATTGGCAACTATTGAAGATCTTAAATGTCAACTCACAATCTCCCTAGTTGACTCAGGCTTCCTTCCTCTAGCTGAAGGAGAGCAAGCAAATCTAACTAGGTAAGGCAAACTTGTCTTATAACTGATTACTAATATCGAGATTTTAGAACTCGATTCTACGGAAAAGGCCGAAAATTCTTTGACCTACCGAAACGATCAAATTTGAACAGCGATAATGATGTAATTACAACATCTGTTATCACATGGAGTTTTTATCCTAGGCTCTTAGTTCAGGATGGCAGAGGGTATCGCAATTGCGCAAACAATCAAACAATCAGTATCCATCCATCGTCGGTCAATAAAGGGCGTCATGATATTAAATGGCTCTCGTACTACCATGTCATGCAAGCGAAACAGTAAGAACTAAAATACACAGTTCTATAAGATTAGATACTGATATTCCAGATTTTATAATGCTCATGAGACGACTGCTGCGGAACAATTTTCAATTGCATTATTGTGTGGTGACGCGCGATGTGATGTAAATTCTATGTGAATAATGCTTAGGAGAATTAAAACTAACAATTTTCAGATGTACGCAGGGGTTATTTCGCTTGATGGAAATCGAGCTCGATTCGCTGTGTCTGATTGGAAAACTCTACTCGTGATTAAGACTCTAAGGACTAGGTTACGAGAAATTTTGAATAAGTCATTTAAAAATCCTGGAAAATCCCTTTCAACACAACAACAGAAGTGGATGGATATTTGGCAAAAGATATACGCACATAAACTGACCACTAATGATACATGAGGTTTTATCAAGAGATTAAAATCCAAAATAGCGCAACTAATTCCTCATTACACTCTTCAAATATGTTGAGATGTACCATACTTCTCCAAAAAAATAATTAGCAGAAGTAACCAAGTAGCCTTAATGAGATAATTTCGATACCAATAAGGATGTCATGTTACTTCCTGCATAAATTGACTCGTACTTTTTTGAATAATTTAAAGAACAAATGTAATTCTAAAGGCGTCTTAATTCAGACATAGTAGAGAAATGTGTATTCAAATATAAATCAAAGATTTGATAGATGATTGTTACAGATCTGATAGATAATGCATGACATGAGCAATTTTAGGTATAAGATGGTATTCTATTTTCAACTATGAGGTTCCTAACTAAGAGAAATAAAGTATTAAATGCATATGTTTATTGATTCATATAATATCCCTCTATGTCCTCTTGAGACCGACTAACCTTATACCAGAATATTCTAATGACTTCTGTGTTTTTCGGCATAGACGTCATGTAGAATATTCTATGAAATTCTGGAAAGTTCTGGGTGCATTTATATCCACCCTGGTCTAGTGCCTGCGTTAGATATCGCAGGCTACAGGGAACCAATCGGCTTACAAGCCGTAACAATGATTATTGAACTTTTAATGTAGAGGTAAAGCGCAGCGTTCAGTGTGCTAAACGCCATCAATTTTAAAAGTGTTAAGCATTGAAGGGAGTTTGCCATAGAGGAAGTTCGCTCTCTCGGAGATAATAGCACTATACACATAATTAAATCCAGTGAATTGCCAAGAGGTCGGACACTCATGAATTAAATTGGCTCTTCAAAAGCCAGATTTAATTAATAAAGGAATGTGCATTTAAATGTGTACTGGAAGTTTATAATAAGTCTAGGAATAAATAGTTTTTTGAGTAAAGCTATTTATCTTTCTACCGATCCTAATATCTATCATACTCTATTCAAAATTATATACCGCCGGAATTCTCTCTGAGTATCTTTGAATTAAAACAAGTTTTTTTATCTCTCGCTTAACATCCAATAAGGCTTGTGATAGAAGCCTGTGCTAGATTGCGTAAGCTATAGTTGCTAAGCGGCTCTCCAGTCGCTCCGTCTCGTTGATGATACCTTCAAAAGTTTAGTGCAAAGTGTGCAGTCAAAGGTTTTACTCAGCGAACAGGAATAGACTACGAGGAAACTTTCGTACCAAAATTACTGGTAGAGACCTATCGTATTATGTTGGCTCTAGCTCATAAGTTAGGTTGATACAGAAAAGGGAGTGATGGCTCAGCAGCGTTTCTCAGTCCTAATCTAGACGTTGACCTCTACTTTGAAGTGACGGAAAAGTTCAAGAATCAGGGTTGAATTATGCGTATCTAATAAGGCTTTTATAGACTTGAGCAAGCATCTGCTTTATGGCATGATGATGATGCAAAAACTTTCCCTGCTACACACGGAATGTTTCCATTTATATCAGAAGTGTACCCTTATAGTAGTAAAGAGGAATATTTATTCGCCATAATGTTGTAAAAACTACATGCTTACATCAGTCAAAACATATCTATTTCTAGGAAAACAAATTTGTAACCCAAATGAAAAATTCCTTCAGCTCTCACGAGATCATTATACATTGAAATTACTCAATCGACGTGGAAAGGAGAACCGCATACTAGTAAGCAAACCAATTGAACGGTTACTGGAGCCAAATAGATTACTTTTTTTCATACAACACTGCTCAGCATCCTACGTGAGGAAAATGGTATGTAACTTGACTTTCATCTTCGCCGCAATTTTTCTTCGCTTCAAATCTTGCATAGCGGTCATAGTTTTAACTGCCCCCTGACAATCCTCTTCTATCTAGTCAAGAATTATGCGTCTCCAAAGAGAATAGTCTTTACTTGGCGTAAAATGGACACGTATAATTCCAGCTATTGTCGGTGTAGCGTGCCTCAAATGATAGATGAGTCTCGGGAGTTATAAGTATTACAATAATACAAGTAAAAAGATATCTAAATATTCTTTCTGTACCTTAAGCGAGCGACTAACGGGAAGTTGTTAAATTGAATCATGCATTTATGCATAAGAATGTGATTGGATTAGATACACTCAAGGCTTTCTGTTATATCACTAGGACAGGGTGTACTGATCTGACATTTCGCTCTAGTGGTTATGCATCTATCTCGCATATTGTATAGGATGGTATGCCTTCATGGTAACCATAGCTTGCCATTTTTTGCCCTAGCTCCGCTGTCTATATGTGTTAAGGGACGAAGACGAACGGTCGATGCTCGTAAGTAAAGCCACAATGATAATCTATATTTTCTATGAAAAGCTATCAACAGTTGGGGAAAACTAGTTATGTACTTGGCCGCCAGAACGAAGTGATTCCAATTCACTCTGTGATCTGTCCTGAGAGATCCTCAGCCATCCTGCCTATGAGGTCATGGTCTCAAGTTCTTATCGCAAGAGCCAATTATGGTCTCGACTAAGATAAGCAAGGCTGGGCTTTAGACCAGCCTTAACATAGCGGGCAAAGCCCGTAACAATACGCCGCTTCTGACACATGGCAACCGAGAGCTTGTGAGGAATCCATTGACAATGACAATGATGATTCTAATGATAAGAAAGCCAACCCTCCCCTTCTCCCCCTAAAAATGGGACGGTCCGTCTAATACAATTAAACCCCTCAGTCAAAAGACGTTACTTGAATGGGCCACTTTTGAGCGGAAACCATACCACTTGGAATGCTTGAGAGGCAACAATAACTGGTCTTCGTATTAAGCAACCATACTCCTTCAACAAAAATAAATTAGCTTCCAAGTTGGAATGAAGCCCACTCCTACAGACAACTTGAAAATTGCAGCAGTATTACAATAAAGCTGAATTTCAGATTCAGGTCCTTAAGATGAAAAACGGCACTAATATGATGCATCTTTTTGAGAATACATATAGTCAAAAAGGTGCTATAGAACCTGAGCCTTTGTGAGAATCTTTGCTTACTCACAAGTACAATGAAACTTTTCAAATCAAGTATGATAAAAGGATCAAGCCTGTAGCAAGAGATTATCAATCTAAAGGCGGTGAACTTGCGTCCAGCGAGACGATAACATTTTTTAAAGTGTGGGTATGAGAAAAAGTCAAGTATTGGCATAGCATAGTATCCGCGGTAGCTCGATTTTGGCGTCGGAAGATCGAACAATTGTACCAAGACTTTATATCATATCACTGCGATAAACTCGGCCAGACAGAAAGAAGGGGCAAACGCCAGTGCCACGAAATGGGTAGAAAATACCCGAATGCTTATTCACATAATACCCCGTTAAATGAGAAACTCAGGAAGCCAACATGCGGAGATTCTCGCAAAAAGGTCCGCTGCTATAAATATAAAGAACAGGATCACAAAAGTAGAAAGAAAGAAGATTAATAACAGTTAAAGTACCAATCAGCACACCTCGAAATATCTTC
The DNA here is from genome assembly GCA_003957845.1 of Oidium heveae. Taxonomy (NCBI): domain Eukaryota; kingdom Fungi; phylum Ascomycota; class Leotiomycetes; order Helotiales; family Erysiphaceae; genus Oidium; species Oidium heveae. The sequence goes on from QVIK01000435.1 coordinate 20,115, forward strand.
CACCCCCTCATACTTTGATAAGAGAGCATTGTAAATTTTCGGAAGATGAATTAATTCCACATGACTTTGCTGCTCGGGTCGAAGCAACTACCTATAATGACCATGTAGATTTTTACGAAAGTGAAAATAAGAAACATGTAGATGAGACCTTTAAAGATACACAAGAGTCTGAATTTAAAAACCATTGTATGAAAGTTTATTTCGCCCTGCAGATTCACAGCTCTGAGAGAAATAGCTATGCAGCAGATCGGTAGCTATTTAATACTCGTGCTGGCGCTGATGTTGATGTTGATATTGATGTAACAAATAAACACACTAACCTCAACTCGGACACTAATGTCGAACTTAGCCCAAAACAGCCCCCAATAAGAATAGCCCGCGGTATTGTGTATGCTCAATGTGTTGGTGAAGTCTAGCTACCATTAGCTGGCCCTAATGGTACATGAACAGTGATGCGTCTAAATTATGCGGATTGCTTGCCTAAATTTCCTCTGAAAATTGTCAGCGGAGAAATACTATGCGCAAGAGGTGGTTCCCTCCAACAAAATTGAAGAGTGAGTCCAAAAAAATAGGTCCTATCTTTTATAAATGTTGAACGACATGGATTTTTCTTGTGTCTATTCTATCAACCAGAACCACTAAAACTAGTAATCCCAAAGAAATGTGTCAATCATACGTCAACAGAGAAATTGGAAAAGCACAAATTTGATTAATTTAAAAAACAAACAACTTTCATGACCTTACGATTTATGTTGGTCAAATGGTGTCTTCAAGATGTCTGACGATGTTATGAGACGACTGATCCTTTCGCACAGGTGTTCGTATCATCTTTGCCTTAACTGACTGAAATAGAGCATAAAAAATACAGTCGATAGAGATTTAAACCCAACAGCAGTAGCGTGTCAAACATTTTTAAGATTGAATCACTTCATGAATAATTTTTTGGTTATAATGAAGATTGGTTTTCCTGAAAAGTTCTATCATAAGTCTATATATACAAAATCATTCTTGCTATTCTCGCACACTAAAAACTCATATTATCAATCTATCTCTCCACTAAAAGAATGTGAATTTTCAACAGATATAAACCTAGAAACCGTTAGATAATGTATTTTGGAATGACAGTACTTCGACTTACACAAATTATTTTATTCAAAAAACTTTGGTGGCGAATATGCGAACCAGAATTTTCCAGTTTAACTATAAATTATTAGATGGAGCACATTGTAGTGATGAAATGATCCGACTTACATGATTCATTTTATTCAAACAACTGTCGTGGAAAACCTGTGTGCCCGAACCTTCCTCTTGAACAGTTCGTCAAGCTCAGCATAGGATCGGTTCTTGGGCTCGGGAAGAAAGAATATGGTCCATAAAAGACATAGGAAACATATTCCTCCCCAGAAAAAACCTGATTTCCCGCCCCAATTCAGTGCCAATGGGTTTATCATATACGGTATTATCAGGTAATTCAAAATGCCCGCAGTATTACACATACACCTTGCCAGAACTACTGTCTTGTTCTTCAGGCGAGTTGACGGTATTTCCGAGACAAGGCAATAGGTAATTGGGCCCACTGTGCTATTGTATATTAAGGTAAATAGCAACAGTAAACTTACAATTACCCACCCTGCCACCTTCGACTCGACAACTCCTGCGCTCCCTATGCCAAGGAGGGCGGCAAGAAGGACAAAGAGACCCCACCCAAAGAGTGCTCGCCGTCCAAATTGGTCCATCAGGTACCAGGACAAGAAGGTGCCAGCAATGCCAATGCCATACTGTGCCAAAGACATGTTGAATGCCATTTGGGTTTTTAGGCCAGCCTGCACAAAGAAGTAAGTAGAGTAACCAATGAGGGCACTCCCACACAGATTTTGGATGACCCATGTGGTGCAGCTGATGACAGTACGGCGACCATTAAGATCTCTAAAGCAGTCAAGAAAGCCAGCACCTTCCGTCAGCTCCTTCTCCTGGTCATTTGTCATTACTATCTGCGATTCTTCATTAGTAATCTATCGTGGGAGTAAGGAAGATGATGAGCAATCAAAGCTAGGTAATTAGATATATGAACGAAAGAACTAACCATAGCAAGACTATCATCAACCGTGAAAGGAGATGGTGCATTCCTGGAGCTTGTCAACCGAGCCAACGCCTTCTTTGCATCTTCTTCCCGACCATGGCGAACTAGCCACCTAAAATGATTGTCAGGTAAGAAATAAAAAATTGAAATTCGAAGAGATTCTTATAACTTACCAAGGTGATTCCGGGGCAAAAAATATAGCTATGGCCAGAGGTAAAGGACAGAGCCACTGAAGAGCAAATGGGATACGATACCCCCATTGGTTGGTGCTCCCCACCAGCATCCGCATTACCCCCGAGCTAAGGAGCTGTCCAATGAGCCAACACATATTGGTGTATGTGGTTAAAAAAGGGCGAAGCTTCATTGGGCAAACATCCGAAGCATATATGCAGGCCAGTGTCTGAAAGACACCGAACGGTATCCCGCACAGAATCTCGCCAATCGACAACATCCACAAGTTCTGAGAAAAGAAAAGGATGTTGTTAAAAGCAACTAGTGCCAAGAGTGAGATGATTAGAGTCTTGCGATACCCGAGACGCTCTACAGCAACAGCGCTCATACACAGGCCAGCGACTTCTCCTGTTAGGCAGCCAATAGAAAGACCAGCTTGCCATGAAGTCGGTATCTCGTACTTGCCATTAAGTCCAACAACACCAAACTGCTGACAAAAGGCAGGAATGGCGTAGAATTGGGGCAGTAGTAGATTAAAGAAGCCCTCCATTATGACTGAAATGGAGAACAAAAGGCACCAAAATGCTGCTGGCCGCCATATCACCCACGATTCAGAGACAGTCATATCTCTTTCCAATTTTCCAGCTTGGGAGTGGGTTAATGTGGTGTCATTAACCACACCAGACTGGCCTTGTTCAAGGCATGAAGTAGGATTGGCGACTACTCCATGCCGAGGCGCAGTTTGAATCACTGGCATTTCACATCCTTTAGATCTAAATGCTAAGAGTTAGATCATATTTTGTCAATGTCATGGGAAAACCTACGCATCCAAGCTAGTGTTGGGATTGTTAGAAGACAAAAGTGGTGATGGATAAACTTTCTTCATTTCTTTGTTTTATTTTATTTTTATTTTTTGAGAGATTAATAGATAAATGGATTTGATTTTCATGATATATAAATAAAGGTTAAATTGTAATTTGGATATCCTTCTCAAGAGTATCGCATCCTTTATAGACATTTCTAAGTCTTCTTACGTATCTCTAACAGGCAAGTTGCGGTGAAAACTACATTTGCCTTGATGATTCCTAATTTGAATCAATACACAAAGACATCATCATTGAGCGTCGTTCCTTCTCCGAGAGTGAATTCGGCAATTCCTGATGAGCGATCGATAAAAAAATAGTGTATCATCTCACAGAATTGGAGGACAAAACACCCGGACTGTCTCCAAAAACGTCTTCTAACTTTGAAAAGCCAGTTGAAAAGGTATACTTTTTTTTCTCATTATCATTTCAAAGGAGTTTTTCATTTACACGAATGGCAACGGCAAGAAAAAACGTAAGCGATTGGAGTGGAAGTGAAATTCGCCATGTTCAAAGTAGAAGTAAGGCAAGCACATCAGAATAAAAGGCCTGTGGCTCTAAATTTTTTTTTTCTTGAAAAAAATAAATAGTTACATGATCAAAAAGTGGCCATGATTGCTTTTGTCTTATGGCCCAAGGTCGTAAGTATGTAATAGCGCTGGCATATGTATGTACATCACTTCCCTCTTTACAAAAATACATTTGGCTTTGGAAGAGGAGCGGGCATGTATTGAGGCGAAAGGCCAAAATAATTTTAATAGGACCTCATCACTGTGTACATCATATTGCCATTTTAACCCTGGGACCAAGTCTGCTGTTCGGTGTCTAAACCCGAAAATATGGATTAGTTTCAAATATCTTGAATCATACAAATAAAACAGAGACAATTTTTTTGCACTGAATTCTCATTCTATCACATCTCTCTGTTTCAATGGTGATCTGCCCTTTCATTAATATTTCGTGGGGTCACTTAGTCGATCTCGAATTGTAATCATGGTACTAAAGCATTGCATCCCGCTTGGAATAGACTTGTGTGGAGGAGATCGCTGTGTTATTTTATTTTGAATGGCTGACTTGATTACCAAGCAAGAAATTTGTGAAGATTCGAAGGTGCCTGCCTCCTTTATGCGACTTGATGTGTGCGCATTCTAGGGAAGTGAAAACGCACGGTTGTGTATTTTTCGGGACAGTCAGTTTTAGTTTTAGTTATTGGGATTGGTCGTTAATCATGATCACCACCAACTCTCAAGCTAAGCTTTAAAACTTCTATTTATTGAAGATCATTTTTGTGAAGATTTCCGTATCTTTGGCATAAACTGTGTGCTTTTTTTTTTTTTTTGACAACGTTCTAGAAATCTGAGATGTCTAAGATTTTTTTTCGTCAGATTTTCATATATTGGATATACTGAATGCTGAAACAATGAACTCCCCCCTCCTCCCAGAGTGTTGTGAGGTGGGCACTTAGCCTTTCAATATTTACTACGACAAACGTAAATTAAATACAAGGAACCATTTCTAGGTATGAGCTAGCTATCTTTTGGTTCAAAGATAGTTGTGCTCGAGCTAGCCCATGTTTCTTCTTATCGCCTCTATACACACTAGCGAACAGCACTTTTGTAATCTGGATATATAGACAAAGGCACAAAGCAAAATTTTTCTCGAGCGTCATTTTGGAAGGGTTTGTCGCGTTTAAAATCATCCTACAGTAGCACAGTTTTTGTATTGTGTTGTTTTTAAAGTCAACGTTGTGCTTATCACGTAGCGCGTCGGCGGATAACTCGACCATTATCACTCGACGTGATATTTCAATGATTCTCAATCTTGTTACGTCACATACTCACGTAATCCCTTTGAATTTTGTCGTTGCCCTAGATACGAAAGTTCTGTTAATGTCAATAAATCCAACCATAACCACACGTAGAAACACCATCGATCCGGGGTAGAAACCCGCGCACGTCCGGGTCCAATACGAATTGAACTATGACCTCCTTTTCAAGCTCGGACAATTTCTTAAGACCGGGTCGGCGGTTGTCGAATACAATTTGGCCTTTCATTCTATGGCGGAGAGTAGCTTCAGAAATGTTCTAAGTCTTTGCAGCTGCTCGATGACTAAGTTTTTTGAGTGGTTGGATTGCCTTAATGGCAAGAATGATTCGTGCTGCCTCAGCTTGGACAGACAATGTAAATGATGATAATAGTGGTTGATGAGGCAACTAACAATTAAGCGAGAACAGGAGTAGGTGTCTAGCACTTTCCATTTTTTTTTAATTTATAATTCACCTATTTAATATGTTTCAATATTAGTAAGTTTCCAATGCACTTGTGACACTAGTGATCTGAATATCAAATAGCCAAAAGTTTTAAATCAACTGAAGGTAAGTGGTTGGTTGCAAACAACCAGTAAAGACCTGAGAGTAATTATTTTATTCTTCTTGCCACTACGAATATTTATTAATTAAGAAGGCGTGTCATGTAAAGAAGTGGGTATAAGCTAGATTCGAAAAAACCCCATTGGAAAAAATGTGTTACTTCATCTCTTGAAGGTTAGCTGATGCTTCCGAGCCTACCATTAAGTTATCCAAGCAGTGATGACCGATATCACATGGTACACTAATTAATTGATGCACCATAATTATCCATGACTGAAAGATCGCTCTGGGAGAAATAATCTTAAGTAAACTTGAGTCTCAACTCTCGAGTATGGCCACAAGACAAAAATGTGGCCACCAAAATAAATGCATCTTAGATCTAAACGATCAAAATTTATTTTTTAAACTGGATACTTGTCTTCTTGTGGCCATTTGACTTCAATTTTACCCCCCAATGAACACTTGATGAAAAAGTAATGACGGCAGTCCATCGATGCAGAGTCCCGAGCTCTTTTCTTCACAAGACATCGAAGAAAATCTTTTCATCCATCGTATCTTTTATTCATCGTACCAACTTTCAGGTAAGAAGCTATCTTCAATAATCGGTGAAACTGATATCATCTGAGCCCTACGCAAAGATCCATGATGTTATTCTTCGGAAAAATGGATTACATTCACTGCATATTTGTCTAGTAGGCGATGATTATGAGAATTCACCGAAGATAAGGCATTTTTTCCCCTATATGATAGGAGAGTAGAATGTACATTGCGGAGTAGAGGCGCCATCCCGTTATACCTGTCAACTAATATTCAATCCAGTTTGACTCCTTGTTAAATTTTAAAACTCTCTGTGAAAAAGGGCTGAGGCAAACACATGCTCTGTCTGTGGATATATTGAGTAAGAGCGACCATGGCAAAGATAGCTCGCAGGACCGTAGGATGTGTATAAAGAGTGTGCCAAAGAATTACCCTCAGTTAGAATTTCCATCATTTAAAACATTAACACAATAAGAAAAAAAAACATTCAATCTCTCGATTTCTTCCTCTTTTCAGAAGATTTCCAAAAACAGCGGCCATGTGTCGAACGCGTAAGTTTCACCCAAGTCTTCAAAAGACTGATCTAACTTTCATAATTTAGATCCGAGACATTTGAAATATCGGTGCTTGCGGCTGCACTCAAGCAGGAAGGAGATGTAAATCTTACTTCTCGTCTTGAGCAAGGCCCAGATACTCCCATTAGTGACGTGGCTGCCCGACAGCTACGTGTCGATAACCTAGAGAGAGACATGCCTCTCTACAGGTCTTGCAATTTGTGGCTTCCGGCAGAGTTGTGGAGTATCCTCTTGTCCATGACCGTCATTATGGAGGGGTACTTCAATCTTTTGCTACCCCAATTCTTCGCCATGTCTGTCTTTCGCCAACAGTTTGGTGTAATGGGACCTGAAGGTATTTACGAAATATCAACATGGTGGTAATTTGGTCTTTCTGTGGGAGGTCTGGTGGGGGAGATTATTGGCTTGTGTAGGAGTGCTATTACTATAGAGCGGCTCGGGTATCGCAAAAAAATGATCGCCTCTCTATTGACACTAGTTACTTTCAACAACATCCCCTTCTTCTTGCAGAACTTATGGATGATGTTGATTGGCGTGATTTTTAACAGGGCTTGTCGCTAGTTCAGGAGTAATATCCAGTTAACTGATTAACCCAGCTAGTAGTAGGCAACAGAGGATACTAAAGTTTAATATAAGGTACTAAAGGTATGGACTAAGGTTGTAAACTAAAGGTGAGCTTGTGGTTTTATTATTGACAAAGAACTAAGCGTAGAGAAGCTAAATAAGACAATCAGTCTATTTCACTATATACATGATTTCATCATTCTAAACTAATCCTCTTAAAGAACTAATTACTCGATCACTAAATTTCTATTTGTAACTGGGATCTAAATTCAAGGCAACGACGAATCGATCTTTACCGGTGATTGTGATGAGAAGACGGATATATGTAAAGCGTTGCCGAGAATTACCGATACTTTGGTAAACATAGTGACAAGGCAGTTAAAAATGGAACGAAATAATAGTTGCAGGTCGATGAAACCTTACATCTTCTCTTTTATGTTCCAAACTTCGATTCTCAGATTGCGTATTTAAAGACTTCTTTTAAATTTGATAGTTGGATGGAATTTGTTCATGAATATTTAATGGTGGCTGGTGACACTGATTCGGATATGACATATGTCTTGCTTGAAAGTTATTTTAATTATTGGTAGTATGTCGTTGATTAAAGCTGGCAGAGGCTGCAGTAACATTTCCATCTTGATAATATATTTCCCTGAATTTTTCTAGTTCACGTTATTCGGCAAGACGTGTTTCGATTTCTCAAAACTTTCTCATAGAATCCTGCGTGTCTTTGACTGCCTCATACGCACCATGTAGACTTCTATACGTATTGCTGGACTTCAAAAGGACGTTTAAGTGTATCTCTGAATCATTTATTCTTTCAATAAAGGACGATGTAACTCCCGGTAAGAACACAACTTCGAGAGGATTAAGAAACTCATCACCAGAACTTGCCATTGGCTCATCTCAACGGTGACTTTTGCTCAAAATATCTAATGCCCGTTGGTAGTAGTTTTGGAGTGATTCTTTCAACTCCTTAGAAAGGTTTCGTAAATCTGACTGTAGGTTTGAATCCGTTTGGTCGTGATTTGATTTGATTTCAAGTATGCACAGATAGCCTTCTTGAAACCATTGACATTTTTTTCTTCAGCGTTTTCTTAATTATCAATAACCTTTCTCCATCTGAGGCATGTATCAATCCGTTTGGCTGCTTTGTCTTCGACTATAATATCTAAAGCTTCGAAGAAATCTTCGGCCTTAAGGAGTGAGGCCTTCTTCAGGTCCACATAAAGTCTTGAGAGCCATCGACTTGCTGTAGCTTCTTGCCCATAAAACCTGCCGCAAATTGCGTAATCTAAATGGTTTGGGGACATTTTTATCGATGGGATCACTTCGTCAATTGATTGGTTTTGATTTCCAATGATTATTTCAACAATACTTTTACCTTAGGTATATGTATCAATTGATGTTGATGACAGTATATTACTGCCTAATTGTAGTAAATCCTGAATTTTGACTGATGTAGATAGATTATGGATATGTAACGACACGAGTCTACAAATTCGAATCACTCTCTCAAAAGATATGAAAGCCTTTGAGAATAGAGATTTATAGGATAACTGCGTAGTTTACCAGAAAATAAATATAAATAATTTGTATGTAAATATATGATAAAGTCTCTCTGAAAAGATGTCTCTATAAATCCTCCAAGATGAGGAATACTCTAATATAAATAAGTAATCAGTGTTGACATGACAACTACTAAATTTACACCCCCGTTTTTCTGCTGACGGTTGCCGTCGTGTAGGTCTAGAGGGTTTCCTACGCCCCTATATGCGAGCTGGATTTTCCAAGGGAATGACAGTTGGCCCGTCGATTAAGTGATCGATCATAAGATGCTTCCGAGCTGTTGACGGCTCATTTGAATACTCCTCGCGGTACCTGGTTATAGCAAGCGTCAGTTTGTTGTTGAATATCATTTTAAGGTAGGGGAGTGCAAATTGATACCTTGTGATAGCGACCTCAATGGATATACCTGATGGGTAGGCAGTTGGCTCTACAGGAACGTACAGCCACCAATAGTGGTTAAAGTCGCCAATGAAAGTGGTCGACTTCTACGCAGTAAAAAGTCGTACGCACAAGGATAAACCATCGTTGATTTGGTTAGGCCGTAGCAAGTGGTGGCGAGGTTGCGCATTCATTTCTCGCACCAAGTTCCAAGCCGCCATTTACCCTCTTGGCATACAATAAATTACTCTCTTCGCGTCAAGCAGAACAGAGGATGTGTTAGGTACAAGGTCATCAAAAAATCTTGTAATTTGAACAAAATCTTTAAATTTATTGAGACACATATGACCAAGAAATTGTCTCCTAGAGTGCTCCATAGTCACGCCCTTAAGGAGTTTGTGCATTTGGTTTGCGTATCTTCGACAACGAATAAAGTGGGTAGGAGTAGTATCCTGTCCAAGAACGCGTACTATATTGGCATTTACATGTTTTAAGCAACGATGATGTGCCACGAAATCACCATGTCCTGTTCTGGCAGTTAGTAGGTTGTGTAGTAGTCGCTGACGTAATGCTAATTCAGGTGGTCTCCTACGACGCATTTTCAAGTCTAGATCTTGATATTTAGCTGGACAGACTTCAGACCACCATTTTTCTACAAAGGTTCGTCGTTTCTGATGCATCAGCCGACGAAAGTGCGCTAAGATGATGAAGCCGGGCTCAATTATGAATTATTTACAAAAAAAAACCGGCTGTGGGCTGAGAATTTGCGTGGATTATAGCGCTCTAAACGCCATAACTAATCGCGATTGCTATCCACTGCCTTTAATCAAGGAAACGTTAAGAATGGCGTCAACAGCTAAATGGTTTTCTAAAGTTGATGTTCGCGCGGCATTCCATAAACTTAGAGTCACAAAAGGAGATGAATGGAAGACCGCATTTAGAACACGGTTTGGAGCATACGAATGGTTAGTTACGCCTTTTGGCCTTGCAGGAGCTCCAGCAGCTTCCAGCGATGGATTAACAAAGTCTTGGGAGATCTTTTGGAGAAAATATGTTCTGCTTATCTTGACGATGTCTTAATATTTTCCAATGGTGATTTAACAGATCACTGGATAAAGGTCAACGTAGTTTTACAGCGACTATCAGATGCTGGTCTTAAGCTAGACCCCAGAAAATGTGACTTCGCTACCCAAAAGACGAAATACCTAGGATAAATCCAAGCAGGAATGGGGTTTAGCCCTGATCCAGATAAAATACGTGCTATCTCCGAATGGGAAAAACCCAAAAATGTAAAAGGAGTTCGAAGTTTTTTGGGTTTCGCTAAATTTTACCGTAATTTCATTAGAAATTTTGCTCATCTAGCAACGCCGCTCCTCGAATTAACTAAATAAAACGTTTCTTTCCGATGGAAAGAGAGACAGAATATGGCTTTCGAAATATTGAAAAGAAAATTTAGCACTGCTCTAATACTCGCTATGTGGCAAGAGGATAGGTTGACCGTACTTGAGCCTGACGCTTCGGGATGGGCTACAGGGGGCTGTCTATCCCAATTCGATAGTTCTGGAAATTTAAAGCCAGTGGCGTATATCACTCCAAGAAGTTAGCTACAGCGGAGTATAACTACTTAATACATGATAAGGAATTATTATCAATTATAAGGTGTTTAGTCGGATGGAGGGGAGAGCTAATTGGATTGGAACAGCCATTTGTAATCTTGACAGATCATAAGAATCTGGAGTACTTTATGACAACACGAAAGTTAACAGAACGGCAAGTAAGGTGGTGAGAAATTCTCTCACAGTACAATTTCCGTCTAAAATTTAGACCAGGTAAAAAGGCCGCACGTCCAGATGCAATATCTAGACGAGCACAAGACTTGCCGTAAGATAGTAACGATCTGCGATTAAAGGAAAGGGAATTCCAATTGCTGCGAGATGAATGGATGAAACATAAATCAAATAGTAATACAGTAAAACTGTTCGCCTTCGATACTTCATCAGATAAAAGGATACCAATAGGGAAAGATGTGTTTGAAGATAATGAGCTTCAATCTTTGTGGGACAGAGGTGTAGCGGAAGACAAGAAATTTATTGAAATTTATAAAGCTTTATGGCAAAAAAAGAGTTCTTTCCCAAGTGACCTTGAACTTAAGATATCAATAGGGGAATGTGAAATAGAAGTTCGAGGAGCATTGTGCTTTCGAAAAAGAGTATGGATTCCGGACTGGGGGCCACTTCAAACGTCCCTCATTCAAAGATCACATGATTCGCATGCAAGTGGACATCCGGGACGCAATAATACATTTGCCATGTTATCTCGATCGTTTTTTTGGCCTGGTATGAGTAATATATTTAGAAAGTTTTGCAGAAATCGTAATGTTTGTGGCCGATCTCATGTGTGGCGTACTAAACGACAAGGATTGTTGCTTCCTCTTCCTGTGCCAGAAAGATTTTATAGTGAATTGTCGATTGATTTTATGACAGACCTGCCCATAAAAAAAAAAGAAGACCCACGATATCTCATGGTAATCACAGATCGTCTTTTAAAAAGCGTAACACTAGAGGCAATGAGCTCTATGAATGCAGAGGACTGTGCGGAACGTTTCGTGCAATGTCACTATCGATTCCATGGTTTCCCAAACGCATTAACATCAGACAGAGGGTCAAATTGGGTTGGTGATTTTTGGAGAAGATTATGCCAAATAGCAGGTATTGAGCAGCGTCTGTCAATAGCTAACCATCCAGAGACTGATGGGGCCATGGAAAGAATGAACCAAGAGGTTCTTGCGTACTTACGTCCCTTTATTTCATTTTCGCAAACCGAATGGTCAAGCATGCTGCCATCGGCACAACTAACAATAAACAATAGAGATTGTTCTAGTATGGGGCTAAGTCCGTTTTTCTTAGAACATGGTTACCATATTGTACCTATTCAAATGACTACCCCTATAGACAAAAATATTAATACACAACCGGCCAAACGTGCGGAAAAATTTATGAATCGACTAAAGGAGGCCCAAGAATACGATGCGGCAGCTATGGCTACTGCTCAACAACTTATAGAAGATCATGCTAATCGTTCAAGAGATCCAACTCCAGCTTTCAAAATTGGAGATAAAGTCTGGCTAAATCTGAAAAACGTTCGAACACTCCAGCAAAAAAAAAGCTCGCATGGGTCTGTGGAAAATTCACGATCACAAAAGTAATATTATCTCATGTAACGGAATTAGACGTCCCTTCAGGTATTCATCCGAGATTTCACGTACAGCTTTTGCGACGAGCAAGTAATGATCCCCTACCATCACAATATATTGATGACGCTCAGCCATCCCCAGTTTTCCCTGAAAATTTAGATTCAAATAATCAAAAGTCTGAGCCAGAACAATGTGTAGATAGAATCTTGAGGGCAGAACGTGTCCGCCGGGGCGGTAAATGGGTTAGAAGGGTTCTGGTAAAATGGAAAGGCTTTGTAGAGCCTACCTGGGAGGACAGAGTAAATCTTGAGAAAAACGAAGTCTTGGATCTTTTTAAGAATAAATAAATAAGGATTAGAAGATGCCGTGGGAGAGGACGAAGGAGCTCAACAGGGTTCACCTAGTGTACCACGTAAAAAAAGACGGAAAAGAGGGCAAATGCAAAGGGCTGCGCCTTAGTAATGACTGGGCTGAAGATCTTGCCCAGCCTTGGTAATAAGAATCAATGTGGAACTACGCAGGGACCATATGGACGGTGTGGGATTAGACATAGTAATTATGCATGAAGGTTATGCAGGGGAAAAGGGGGTTCACATCTCGCTTATATAGTCTACGGAAGGGGTTTATTATAAGTTGAATCTCTTGAACACTGAGAAGCCTTCCTGCTCTATTAATGTATTTAGTTCCTCATAGATAGAATATTAACAGTTAAAGGCACAAGTTGCTGCGTCTTAACCGGCACTTACAGCCTATCACATTTTCTACTACCACCGAACTTGACCCATGTCCTTCAGCCTCTTAATATTGGAATATTTTCCACTCTGAAACATAATTTCAAGAAAGTTGTTCGACGTGAAATATTCCTGGGGCAACAAAAATCGAAAACGTGGAAAGAATCCGCTTTTTCCAAAGCTTTTATAGCCAATCAGTATCCTAAGCATGCAATATCAGCTTTCCGTAAGTCTGGCATACAATTAATTACTCTCTTCGCGTCAAGCAGAACAGAGGATGTGTTAGGTACAAGGTCATCAAAAAATTCTGTAATTTGAACAAAATCTTTAAATTTATTGAGACACATATGACCAAGAAGTTGTCTCCTAGACCCTTAGACTTATCTTATATTTTTGAGAAGCTAAAGATTTTTTGGGAAAAATATTCAAGATTGTGATATGGAAGTAGATCCAGACGAAGAGACAAATGAAGTGGCTATAACTCCTTCCACCCCTCCTTCTCAAAGGTACGTTTTTGAATATGATTGGAATGCGCCGCAGATATTCGAGATGATGAATTAGTATCAAGATTTAAAGGATTTGCAAAGCATCTCTTAGAATTATGTGCACTTGTGTACATGTACACATCCATACAAACATAAATGCTAAAACGCAATTTATGCTACCCGTCGTGATATATTTTATTATATCTCATATTTGTGATTTATTTAAGCGAGGTGAAGCGACAATTAAGACTAAAATTAGAATACCGCTATAATCTTTAAGCCATAATTCATAGCTAAGTTGTCAATCGAGCAGATTGGGTCTAACAGGCTCTACTGTACTGTACTAAATGTAAAATTGATGAAAAGGAATAACACATTAGACTTGGAGACTAAAATTAACGATCCTAGTCGTGCTGAGGATCGAACTCAGAACCATCTCGGAATAAGATTCAATTTATGTGAACGAGATATCATAACCGTTAGACCACACGACTGTTTTTGGATATCCTATTCTGAAATATACTATATACCTGTATACCACAAATATGATTATACTAATCAACGATTACCCTCATTTACCACTATTTTTTTGTATTCCACTATGTTCGAAACAAAATTCACTATCACTCATTAGAAATTACCCACCTGGTAACACGTCATTGGTGGCGACACCAACGGGATTGGTATGGTATAGTTCGAAAATCAAGATTTTATACCTACAATACATAGCTTTTTCAGGAACTATCGGTTTTTTTTCGGTAATCGCTAATCTGCGACACCTGTAGATTGCTAGAAGCATGGAGTTTTATTTACTTATTTATTTAGGTATAGAGAATCTTTAGATATTCCTCACCCTCTAAGATCTGATTGGCTAATTTTAATTTTATTAATTCCACCAATCATAAATCTGCTCTCATCTGACAACAATCCCCTATTAACCTCAACTCCAATCCTATCAATTTTTGATCACCATTTTTGATCACCATATTGAACTTCTACGTGAATAGGGTATCTTTTACAGTATTTTATAATTATGGTGGGGTATCTTTAATAGTAGTAGTATGACTAGAAAATAGGCTTTGATAACGATATAAAACGCCCTTACATATGCCCGCTTCAACAAATTGTCTAAGGACTTGCGTTTCTTGCGGGGAGTATCTTCCTGGCGCCAACTTTAGATTATTGGTAGTATTTGGAATTATATCGTATTTAACACCAGTTGCACGAGTAGCGCTTCCAGAGACTTCTGTTGATTCATATAGTGAGGAAAATTCAGAGGAGGTGGATGAACGATCGGTTATTTCGTAGGTGGACCAAGTAAATAAAGTGATCTAATCGAGTTAACAGGAGTTTTTAAGATTGTCCTAATTATTACATTTGACAAGTCTAGCTTATGATCCGGAATGGGTGTGAGAATTGGTTTACCGGCAACTTTTGTCAGTTGTATATAAATTCCGGAATGGTATGAATATGGATACCTTTAGAAGACATCTTCTTGGGCATGATTGATTGCTCTAAGAATTTTAAAGAATTTGCACGGATTACAGGTTGCTTTAACAGCAAAATGTCTGACTCATCCTCTGCTGGACGCGAGGAGAGTAATTTATTATATGCCACAACGGTGAATGGCGGGTTAGAACTTGGTGTGATAAATGCTATATTGACCCTAATACTATTTCTTTCTTTTCCTTTTCCTTTTCCTTTCCTTTTCTTGCTACATTTTTTCATACACATTACATGTAAATAGCGGGCGAGATCGAGTAGGGCATGCCTGAGGCCATGATCCCTACCGGCTCCGCCGGTCCTGTACCCAAAGTGGATATTATGGCGTATACCTAGGACCTTAAATAGAATAAATAAATAAAAAATAGACTTATTTTGTGGGGAAACGTATTTCATTTCAAATTACCGAGACGAAATTTAGAAAAGTATAATTTTATTTTATTTTGTATAAGGAATCGCTGTCAAAAATATGAAGACCATGCTTTTCTGAACTATTACCAATTCACATATATTTCCAAAAAGATCGCGCCGACTTATTCGCAATCTTTTGTGTTAGCAATCAAAATTTTCTAATAATATTTACAGAGATGTATAGTTAAAAATTTAGTACCAAACGTGAAAAGCAGAAACGGCGGCTGATTGTCACGTTTAACCCTCGCTGACTAAAGCGGTTAGCGTAAAAAAATAAGCGAGGTACAATAAGTAGAATGGTTCTCTTAGACATCTTATAGCTTCGTGATCAATCTATCTATTAATTTCCGTGACACTGATATAGAGCACCCCCATGCCCGCTACGCAGCATACCTTCATGCTCATAAAATAGTGGAGCTATTTCTGTTGATCTTAATTCTGCCATATTTAAGTAATTGCCTGATTGTAAGGAACATTTATAGCACTAAATTCTCGGTTACTTACATGTTTAGAGCACCTCCATGCCCATAAATTGGTAGATTTTAAGTATCTCTATTTTATAACAGAAAGGCGGTCAGAACGATAAATACTGCTGCCTAATGTATTGCGACTCTTAGTATTTGCCAGTCTAATCATGAAATCTGTAGTATTATCTTGAATATTGAACATAAAAAAGTGATTCAAGAATGAATGACCAAGACATCCTTCATACATCTTCTCTGTTAAATTCAGTAGCGGTATTTATCGTTCTGACCGCCTTTCTGTTATAAAATAGAGATACTTAAAATCTACCAATTTATGGGCATGGAGGTGCTCTAAATTAGCCACAAGCAGAAACTCTAATGTGTTTTTCCATTTTCAATAGGTATACGTATGAGCGCGTCAACATGGCGCGCTCAGACGGTCAAGAGAGTTTTTTGATATTGTGACGCGAACCAGCTGTAGGTAAAAGCAGTTTCTTTAGGTTCACATGCTTGATTGCTATAAGTACCCCTGTTCAACCCGACTTTTTGAGGCCTCATCAAGGGGCGTTGTCTCCACAGAGAATTGATGCTATGAGTTCAACAGGTTTCTAGATGATGGATGTGCGCTGATATATATGGTGTATATATAAGCATGCTTGAATCACGTTTCTTATTAATCAATCGCAAAACTTCGTAGAAAATTTGTCGTGTTTAAATTTCTTATCGAAGTTTACGATAGTGACTCTTCCCCCCTATTAGAGATTGGATATTTTGAAATTTCTTACTTCTTTAGATACCCAGAATTAACTATAAAGATCATGTATTGACAGATTTTTCTAATTATGATGATGCACCAAAGTCGGCCTTGATTTCATGTTAGTAACTGTAAGTGTTATTTAAATGCAGCTTTAGTGCATTGCAGATACCATTTCTTCCTTTGCAGTCGTGAAATTTTTTAATCTACACCTCGTCACTGAATTTGAGCGGTAAGTTTAAATTTAAATGGCTGAATCGAAGGATCTACTACCTCAGTGATCGTGCAAATCATTTCCACGAAGACTCTTTCTCTATCCGAGACTGCAACGTCTCCACAAATGCGACGATCGCTGGCCAGATTGGATACTGTTATATCATATATGGTGGGGATCTTCGTAGCATGTTATGCAGCTTGCCTACAGTCAAGTATGACCGTGATAAAATGAGGAATAAGCGTTGAGTGAATTAATAAACGGATGGAGCATAGTATGAATATGAGAAATGGATACCATAGTTACCGATTTCCAAAAACATCAATGTCGACGTAATTCGGGCTGCGCAGCGGGGTGTTGGTATTAAAGTGGGTCTAAACCAGGCTTAAATGGGGCTAATTGGCAGTAGTAGGGATATATCGCGCTAAATTGATTTAGTGTCTTTTGGAGATGTTAATGACATTGATAGTACAGAAAAGATATTAGTACTTCGACAGACTCATTGATTGTTGTTACGACATTCGCCTTCTTGCCAGCTCTGAAACCTTTAGGATCCTTGAATTCTCTAGATCTATCTCTATACGGCTCACCTACCACTATGGACATACCTGCTGATACGGACAATCTTGCGCATTCCCCATATCTCGAAAATCCATCTATTTCTCAAGAACCTGCCCGTGTCTCTGCATATGCTAAATTAATATTTGAAGATGGTTATTTCTACATGAATACCTATTCTGTGATCCTAGGTCGTGACTTGAAAGCATGGCACTCTGCCATGCGAAATGAGAAGCGTAGGCAAAAGCAAACTAAAGAAGGTGGAGACTCTGCTGGGGATCTCGAGACTCCCATTCGAACTAAGTATGAAGGAACTCGCTACTCTAGATCCATAGTGAGTGAGAGTGGAGGAATGCTAAGAGCGGGAAATGATTCTGATGAACCTGTACCAGTTGACCCTGCCAAATTTCGACCATCTCCATATGACTGTCCACTAGTTCCTATTCATCCTCCCGCAACAGCTCCTATAAGTGCATACAAAAGTATTTCCCGAAAACATGTTAAAATTGCATTCAATAGTAGGAAAAGTTATTTTGAGGCACACATAATCGGTCGAAATGGCTGTTTTGTTCAAGATCAGTGGCATCATACAAATGAGATTGTTCCTCTTAATAGCGGAGATATTCTTCAGGTAGGCGGAATCACAGTGCAGTTCATGTTACCAAAGATAGTAATCGATGGCAATACTGAAAAGCCTATTGAGCCATCTATGGAAACAATTGATCCTCAACAACCTCATATTTCTAGAAAAAATAAGGTTGGCCGACCACGAAAACATCCCCTTCCTGATAATCTGAATGAACCCCCACGTGAAAAAAGAAAGTACACCAAAAGAAAGCCTAAAGAACCTCGGGAGCTTAAAGATGGCGACATTAATGGGTCTGGCTCTGGTGAAGATAAAAAAGCAAAAAAAGAAAAAGTCCCCTCAAAACCTCCACGTTCTCCTTCCCCTGTTATGATTGAAGAAGATTTTACTCCCGAACAATTAGCTAAACCACAAGCAAATTATGTTACTCTTATACATGAAGCTCTTTCGAATGCACCTACTCAACAATTGGGATTATCCGATATTTATAGGGCTATATACAGGAAATACCCGTATTTCAAATTTAAAACTCAAACTCTGGGCTGGCAAAGTAGCGTTCGTCATAACCTATCGCAACATCATGCCTTTCGAAAAGTTGAAAAGGATGGAAAGGGCTGGACGTGGGGAATCGTTGAGGGTATTTCTATTGAAAAAGAGAAAAAAAGGAGAGCTACCCCACCGCCTCAAACCCATCTGGGACTACAACAAGCTTCCTACCAAAATGACCTTTCTAAGCTAGCAGGACATTATACATTTGGGGCACCAAATGGGTCTCAACATACACAATTGGGCCACTTTTCTAATTATCAGCTTCCGCCCCGTATAAGTGGGCAATCTCCATCCGTTATGAATCCACCGTCAATACCTCTTCATTTAGCTGCATCTAATGTTCCCACATCATATCACTCTCCATATGCACCGAGACAAACAAATGTTGATGCCAGTATTCCATCTGGTGACCAGAGTAATGAGGCTCAAGATCAATCTGTTGCTAGTTTATCATCGACTATTAAATGCCAACCGGAAATTACGAGCCAGAGTGATGAATCTCATTTAAAAGTTGATAAAACTTCATCACAAGAATTATCAGCAGAACGGCCATCGCTTGAGGTTTCAAATCAATTATTAACGCTAGGTACGCCACTTAATATTCAACAAAATGAAGATGTGATTCGTGCAGCGGAGGCGTTTAAAAAAAATCTTATTGATTCACTTAAGAGTAAGCAATCTCAGATGATTGTTAGCTCTGCTGTTAATCGTGTTCTTGGAATATCTTCACAATGTGAATTCTCAGTTAACCCACAAGAAGAGATGATAGTGGATACACTTAGGACACTCCTAAGCAAAATTCCTGGATATAAGAGTGAAGTAGACACTAAAATTTCCAGCTCCTATCAAACAAATACCCAATCATCTGATGTATTGCACTCGCCATATCAGAGTGCAGTCCAGAATGCTCAGTCAAATAACAAGATAACTGATACTGACACCTCTATTGTTGCAGTTGCGCGACCTACTTTTTCTTCGCAGGGATTAAATAAGGGTCTTGCTAAATCTAAGTAAATTTCAACCTAGCACTAGAGCCAGGTAAATAGTCCGTACTTTCAACTACTAAATCTTCTTGCTGACAGACATTTATAGTTAGACGAATCAAATTATTTTGAATCAAAAACCTCAGGAGTAATTTTAATGTATGAGCAAAAATATAATTAGAGCAGAAAAGTTTTTAAATTAGTTTCGGTCAATGAGGAATATGAGTTAATTTAACATGTCTGAAGTAAATATAGAGATAATAGCTCTTCAACATTTCAACCTCCCTAGTCTTCAAAAGCAGAATAAAGAATCGTCTCACCATTTTATATCGTAAAGCTCGGAATAAATAGGGGTTTGAAATGCTATTCATGTTTTCCTTCGGCTTAGCCTATTAATACAGACTAATATTAAAATTGCTGGATTATTAATATAATCTGAAAATTAACTATTGTAAATGTATATCACCTGAATTTCCATAGGTACGCTCGCTCTCTTACTGTATCAGCATCACATACATATCTTACTGTTCTAGCTCTACGTAAAGGATCTCACATATAGTCATTGATGGTTCGATTTAATGCTGATATGTGGCCTATCTAAACTATTTATCTAGATAATTTTTCTCTATAATAAAAGTAGAGCTAAAATTATCAACTGCTCTAATTTGAGCTATATCTGAGTAACAAGAAAGCTCTCAAAATGTGGCGCGACTCTACTAGAAAGTAGATCCGAATATTCTTGTTCAAGTAAGAAAGAATTTCTTCTTGCGCTGTTTGTGCCATATCTTTTTGGCTTTTAATTCTGTAACCGAAAAATTAGCTGTCAAAGTTCGTTGTTATGAGAACACCTCGGCACCTCTAAGCCGGCACGTCCCATTAATTATTGCATATGCAACTATGCATTCTTTTGCGATGCTTGAACAAGTAATATCACATCATTGTATTTATGATACTTGAACACCCCCCCCCCCTTATTGCTGCCCATACTTGACCGTTACTATAATGCTATCATAACAATCTAGAGCAAAGGTAAGAGCATCAAAATTCGGATCTTTAAGATTATTAGACCGTATTGAGAAGGGGAATTGCTACCGTCGATGGATTCAATCTAATTATTAGCTTATTTCAAGTAAGTATTCAGAAAATTTTTTTTTTTTTTTTAATCATGCTTTTTCACTAATATAATAATAATTATCATCATTATAAATAATAGTAAAATAGAGGCCTTCCTCCGGCATACTGTTACAGTCACTCTTTACTAACGTTCTTGGGGTCTTTTTTTTTTTTATCCTTCGTACGTTCTCTTCTGACTAAAATGGTCATAGACTGTAACAGTCACATCTACTGCTATTTCAAGCTTCTCAACCCTAGTTAAAAGATTGTATTCTACTGATTGATTTTCACCAGCTTACTTCCTCAGATGTTTAGTGTTAGATAAATAGGTTAAGTCATGTATCTTCTCGACAAGTAAATGTATGATTTTTAGTAAACCAAATGTATTCAAATGTTATGTTCTCTATATTTATCTATCCATCATTCGGATTTGCCAAGCTTTATATACTTATTTATTCTAATTAAGATCCTAGGCACGAACTATAATGTCCGCTTTGGGTACTGGACCGGCGGAGCCTGTTGGGATCATGGCCTCAGGCATGCCTTACTCGTTCACGCCCGCTATTTACATAAGTAAAGAAAGGAAAGACAAATGAAATTTGTTAAAGGAATGTACAAAGCACTTCACATACTTCGTCATCCCGCCATGCATAGTGCGATAGTTTCTTAAAAATAGTTTCACCCCTTTGCATCCAGCAATGGGCAGTGTACAATAACCACACAAAAATTTCTTTATCTTTCTTACAAATTCCTTCAATTTCCCTTCACAGTATCTCCTCAACTCTCTTACGAGTCGTCTTCCTCATTGAAAATCCGAGGGTTCTCTCAGCTTTCCTTCCCTTGTTTTCTCCATAATTACATACTCTATTTCTGCTTATCATTTTCTCCTTCGTAGAAAGTATTGTCTTTCCCCCACTTTCCTCTCCCCAAAGTATGACACTAGCCCCTCTTTTTGGAGACCAAAAAGTCGAGTCGAGAGCTCAAAACCGAGGCTTCGATGCCCCAGCTTTCGTCAAATGCTCAGTTTGTCGTAGAGATGACATGTCGAGCTTATGTCACCATCGAGTATTATCGAAAGTTAAGTTAATGATGTCGCGACCAAGGTGGAGTCGAAATCGAGGCCGAGCTACTGCCCAGTCCTCCATGCCATACCAGTTTGGAGATTGGTATAGTGAGATTAGAACGCTACTTTTTCTGAATTCGATGAATGATGTGCATTAGAAGAGTTTTTTATTGAAAGATGTGGAGTAGTTTGAGTATATGAGATGGGCTGCAAGCTAGGAGTCTTAGGACAAAGATCGAAAGGAAAGAAAAGATTATAATGGTTTTTGTGGGTTTAGTCTGTATAGAAACGCATTAGAGCCTCAGTCTGTCTGCGAGTTGTACTGATGTTAAAGTTCATTTTTCTTTCGAGGTATTGTTGTGTGACTTTGAAATCTCTGCAACCAAGGTTTTCGACCAAAAATCTGACACACTCCTTCCGACCAACGACCAAGTCTGAAATTAACTTTTAATCTCTTTTAACGACTGAATCTTGGCTCTGAGAGAGTATTGCACCCTCAGGTTCAAGGAGCGCACCACGTACAGGTGTTCAGTCTCGCCATCCCAAGCCTTATATACAGTAACTAGGAGAAATAAATAAACACGTGATCTGATGGTCATGTAAAATTGAATGTATAGTGAATTTTATATCTATACACTTGCAAATCTTAAAAATTTTTCTTCTTCATAAGAAAAACTCCACCTAAATTAAATTCGTTGAATTGATGNATGGTCATGTAAAATTGAATGTATAGTGAATTTTATATCTATACACTTGCAAATCTTAAAAATTTTTCTTCTTCATAAGAAAAACTCCACCTAAATTAAATTCGTTGAATTGATGATCAATGTTGAGATATTTGAAAATAGTGATGGCTTGGTGAGAATGTCGGCCAACGATTGGGTTGTTGACATATATTTGATATTTATTGCCCCCATAAAAAATGTGGTTCGTTGCCCCGGTATCAAACACAATTTCAAGACCTTTTGAATCTCTGTGAGAGATTAAAGCGTGCTCCTCCAATATTCATGTGCTTGGCTCGGATACCTCATTATTCTCTTTGATATTAGGCCCTATCTTGAAGTTCTTCTTCTTTCCTTTTCGATGACTAAACCATTCTTTTATTTTCGTGACTTTTGCTGCTTTTTCGGGATTCTTGGCAGCCCACTTCGTGCTATCAGGGGTTTCAAGCCAATGTAAGCAGCTCTCGCGGAGGTAGCCAATATGTTAACAATGTGCACAGGTTTTGCCCTAACTATTAGAACGGGTATCACTAATGTTCTGAACGATAGCTACGACAGGAGTTTGATGTAGTTCCCGGTACACTGTCTGGGACGCATGAATTGAAGCTATAGCAGCTCGTAGAGTTATACTAGGATCTCTTGGTGAAATGACTGTGGACATATAAAATCCACCACAGCATTTAATGAAATGACTAAGTATGCGTTTCTTCATAATTGTAGCAATTGTCCCAGCATCTTTTCGACGTGAATGATAAATCAACAAGGTGAAAAATCTCCTCAGGAACAACGTGGCATATTGCAACACGAAAATTATTATCTTGTTTTTGAGCTGAAATTTTTATCTATGGGATATTCTTCATACCGCGGCTATTAAGCTCGGATTTTTCTTCCCACAAGTAATCGTCGATGTCAAATAAAGATAAAGCATCCAGAAAATGTTTGGTCCTCGTGTTGTATGTCGGCTTTCCCAATTGTGGTATATCCCTCATAGATTTGTGAATCTATGTAGCAGAAATAATTTATATCAAAAATGTAATTCGAATATAAAATTCGATGGAAGATAATTTCAATTAGTTGGTATCTCGTTAACAGTTTTATTCACTCAATTGATTTGGGGATTGGACATTTATCCTGTTCAGGGTGCACTGAGCACCAGAAGCGTTTACCCTAATTAATTTTTTTCTACTTCTAATTTTCTTGGTGCATCAAAATATTGAAGGCCTGTGATATAAGTTTTCTAAAAATCATGAATGACCGGAACAATAGACGCCGCTAGTATTTGTCTGATCATCGACAGATAGCTTTATACCAAGCTTACTATCGCAGTCAAGTCGAGTCATTTGCGCTATGTAGCGCTGTTTAATTTTATTTATTTGAAATAATAAATAATAAATAATAAGAAAAAGATTATCAATCTAAAGATTCAATTATACTGATAATATTTGAAGATCCAACTTGGAGTAAACAAAATAGCTAGAGATTGGGAGCAATGACCGTTGAAGACCTGGCAAAAAAGCCTGTAGCAATGCCGATAGAGGG
>QVIK01000436.1:0-43796 GCA_003957845.1 Oidium heveae
AAGATGTGTGATTTTCTAAGCGAGTCGTTCCTCGTGACCTCGCTTACAACCATTGCTAATCCGAACTATTGGGAATCTCCATCTCGCAACAATGACAGGTCCTATTGTACATATTCTACTAAGATTATTAGTTTTCTTTATTAGCTAAAATATAAACAATTTTTGGACCTAGGTTTTGTGAACAGCCATCGATACCGATCCTTTCACATGGACCTTGGATAAACTAAACTATAGAACATCTCAATATTATCGAATGTCTATTAAGGATAAGGTACTTGATTTAGATTTTTGATTGCTTTATCAGCTCTCATTAAAGAAGCGTAAAGTTAGAAATCTTTTTTTTTTTTTTTTTAATTATAAGGATAAATAATGACCCTGACAATTTTCTTCAATACACAATGTTCCCAATTCGAGAGCTACTTAGGTGAGTCCGAGTTATTTTTTATTTTTTTTTATTTTTTTTTATATGACAACTTTTTGATATTCCCACTCCGTTAGTAATAATCAAGGGACCATGGGAAATTTCTCAAGTTGATAAAATCTTACACCATTTGAATTATGTATTTACTACGTCTTACCGACGATCACTAGACGTATTAATCAAGGTACAGAATTCAAGTGAAAGTGGTCGGCAGGTGGTTGATCGGACTCGTGGTACCTGGACTTACATTACAAAACCCTATGGGCGCAAAAAAACAACCGACACGTGACCTTTATTTGCTTGGTTATTGGTTACTTCAAAGTTCAGAATTACCCAGCACAAACCTCTACGTTTCCCCAAAAATGTAGCATAGTCAATTCTATTTACTAAATCTTAACCAACAAACCCCCCATAAATCTTAATTCTCTTACAAATTTTTGATTTGAAGCCATAGTGTCTTTGGAAAAAATTAATTTTGCTCGTGTTGCAGGTGCGAACTTCCATCAAATGTCAACAAACATAGTTAGCGATTGAAGACATGCTCTATCCATGGCAAGAAATAATCTCTACCAGAAAATGATGATTGAGTTAGATTTTTATGTGAAATCAATAATTGAAGCCGTCCCGTAAGTCAATTCTGATATTTGGAGAGCTCATCCTAATTAATACTCTGTCCAGGGCCAAACAAGAAGACTCGATCTTTTTTATGTCTTTAAGCTAGACTCACTTCCTATTCATTTTTGTCATTTGTTTGTTCGATGTGGATGATAATGCCACATTTTTTAAATTAGTTCAACGATTAAGGCTAAAAGGCATATTAGCTTACCCAATTCGAGATGCAGGTGGCCATAGGTTCTGCACATTGAGTAATAGTCAGAGTTCAAGACTTTTTATTCTTCTTCTTGCTGTCAGGATGTTTACTGCATGAAGCCAAAATCTGGAGGCAAGCACGAGCAATATCGAATGAAAAGGTTTCAAGTACTGCCAAGAGTCTAACTTTCTTCCATGAAGTCCGATAGTGAATCAGATGAAAGACCATGGTAAAGACAAGAGTTACTTACAAGCATCCTGCATCTATGCACTACAGATTGGTATTATTTTTATCGGCATCAATTTCTCGTCCTTTTCTATCTAGCTTCTAACAGCTTCTATGTCTGAAACTAGCCCCTGTGTGAACTCGGCAGAATGTTTCATCGGGCAACGGCCCACAGACAAGCTTACAAACTTGCTGGGTAGATCTTGTGGAATGAAAACATTTTGAAAATAATTGCAAGTAATAATATATGCGTTAGTGTAATGAAATACAACATGATATGATTCTGAGAAAGTAAACAAAATAAACAAAATGAACAATACCACTTAATGAATCATTATAAGAGCTAGGTTGATGTCTATTATATGCATTGGTTATAGATCCATACATGCTTTTGAAGTATCCGCATAAGATAAACATATCTGAGATGAAAAACCATTATTTTGTTGAACTTCCATACATGTAATCTTGCTATTTTCCACGTGATTGGTTTTCTTGTGCTCATTAAGGAATTAGCCAGTCAAATGCAATCACGTGTCGGTTTTCTTTGGAGCCGATTAAGCGACGCTACTTGCATTGAAGGAACTAAGATTCAAAAAGGAGGAGAAAACAGTTATTACAACTAAGGAAGAAATGGTCTTAGACTTGGATCAATGATTGTTTTTCCTTAACAATTTAATCGCGATTACATGAATGTTGGAAAAGGACCGTAACGCATTAATTAAGGATCACCTGAGTACTACGACGTTCCGGATCCTAAGGCTATGTGTGTTTGGGGTACAGCTGTTCCTATATCTTGTATACCAATATTAGTAAGGTCAAGCCCAACGTCTGTAGTTCAAAGCGCTGTCAAAATGTTTTGCTAATTCTCCCGAGGCTGAGGAAGTACCTTAATTTCTGGGCAGCTATTTATTGTGGGCCTGATTTAGAAAAAATCAATATAAGTTCGACAGTTTGCTGATTTGCAGTGTGCATGGGAGGGCAAATATGTCAGGCGCGATATCAGACCAATTTCTATGCACCAAGAATTTCATTTCATTTTTTTTTTCTTCTCCCCCCCCCAAAAATGCGTTCATTCTACAAGATCTACGTCGTCAACCTAATGGGTCATCATCCCATCAGCCGCCAAATTCACACAGGAGCTAATTTCAGACATAGGATCTAAGTGAAGCAAGGCCAAAAAGAAAGGACGAACGTTGAAACCCGTTAAAATAAATACCCAATCTGTAGGACATGGATGCAGGATGCTTGTAAATAACCCAGGCTGTTCGCCATGATCTTTCATTTTGTTCCAGTTCCACCTTAGGCCTTTGATGGAAAAAAAGAGTCATGTTCGTAGCATTACTTTGAAAACTTTTTATTCGGTGTCGATCATGTCCGCCTCCAAATTTCCTGAACTTCTTGCTGTGAGTGATCCGCATCTTGGAATATGAAAAAAAAAAAAAAAAAAAAAAAAAAAGGTTCAGAGTCTTACTGATGTTCAATTCGCGGAGTCGATGGTTATCTGCATCTCAAATTGAGTAGATTAGTTTGCTTATAGCCTCAATCATTGGACTAATTGCAAAAGTGGCATTATCATCAGCTTCAACGGAATGACAAAAGTTTTTCAAGAGGAAGATTAGTTGGTCTAACTTAATAATGCAAGAAAGGTTGAGTATTAGGACGATCTCTCTGAAGATCAGAATTGACTTATTGATTCCGTAGAGAAAGTTATCTCAGTCATCATTTTCTAGTGGAGATTGTTTCTTGTCATTATTAGATTTAGTTTTCAATCGCCAACCATGCTTGTTGACACCTACAGGTCGTGCACAATATTCCTGCAAATATTTTAACGTATAAAATATTTATTAAATTCCGAGTTATCAACTGAATAGTTATTTAAGTTTTAAAACAAAATATAAATATATATCATATGTCTTTAATTTACTATTGATGTTGGGTTTCGAATTTCACATGTAAGGAATAATTGTAATCTTCGTAGCGAATTTGCTGACAGATCGGGCATGAAACTCACGTGATGTTAGGACTAAAAGAAGCACAAATTTTTAAAAAGGGAAACGTTAAGCACACATCAGCTTTTTACTCAGACCACATGATCCCCCTCCATGCCATCCCCATTAGTGAAATACAAAAATTGAGCTATCAAAAGCTATTTACAATTTGCGCAAAAAAAATTACTTGAAACTGGTCGTCAAGGTTTTTCCAAGCAACAAAGTATTTATAAAGTAAATAAATATGTTAGTAAATAACAGTTCAGTTTTCCATAGCAACGCGAAAATATTTATATATATATATATATATATATATATGCTTACTAAGAAGAGATCCACGTGACGGTTATGATTGGTGGAATGTGAAGTTAGGACTTGGAGTAGGGATAATCGGCCAATCACAGCTTTATCACCACAGCAGAGGATAAGGGGTGATGTAGTGGACAGTAAATAAAGAGAAAAAAAAAAAAAAGAAGAGAAGATATATTTTTGAGGACTTCAAATTCAGTCAGAAGTTTCGAGTCTCCCTGTCGTCAAGGACAAGGCGCAGCGCCTGACGAAAGGAACATCCTTAATGTTCCTAGCCACTCTTCTCCTCTAATGATTATAAGGCCTTTTATTAATTCTTTCTCAGGTAAAGAGCTAGTTCAGAGGTAGGTTCATGCAGATTAAACGTAGGATGACTCGTGTTCCTTCCTTTCTACCTATCCATCATCGGACTGCGCGGTGCTGCGCGTCGAGCTGCGATAAATATAGAGCTGGATGTCTGTGATTGGCGCATTAACAAGAATTAAGCCAATTGATTCCGATTTCTTCGTGGAATAACTGGGGACTCTTATATTAGATCCTCGCTTAGACACATTGTATTTACCCTAGCAAGGGGGAGCAAGGATGGTCAGATCATCTGGGAACGTTGACAGCAGCAGGGGGGCGTCACAAAGTTGGTCAGGCTCAGATGATTGCGAATGCTAAAATAAATTTTGTCATCATGTTTATTGTTACAAAGAAGCGGGACGATATATCACACTCCATTTATAGAATACGCATATAGATTATCTATCTGAATTTAATTAGCTAATTTATCTTAAATAAAAGGATCCTTTCTATATGAAAAGGAGAATGACAAGTGAAGTTGTTTTTTTTTAAGAACTGACAGTCACTATTACAACAAATCTAGGATTGCTAAAATTATTCAAAACATTCAAGCAGACAAAGATTCCAAGAGAAAACATCTTGTCGCTCCTACAGAAAAAAAAAAAAAAGAAAGAAAAAGGAGTCCCTTTCTGTTCCGTTTTGGGGAAGCAGCTCTTGGTTTTATTTTTCTGTTGCCTTTATATACACTTACATGCACAGCTTTTCTTTTCTTGGTCACTCTTACCCTCACTCTTATTACCATCGACATCCACCACAACCTCCACATTCACATGTTCCCATAAAGTGAACATTAGCCACATATATTCTTCGCAATGTTTCGATCATGCAACTCTTATGCCACAAAGAAGGGCCAGTCATCAGCCTTAAAGCGGACACTACGCCGATTTTGCAACGGTCTACGCAGCTATAAACGAAGTTATCCGAATGATTTAGCTCATCTTCAGATGACAGAGTTATGGGCGGAGAAATGGGAGTGCCAAATCGAAGAACCTACCAAGAAAAAACGTAAATCTAAGAATCCGTGTCTCGAGACAATCCCTGAAGAGCAAGAATATGATGAAGATATGAAGAAGGCTATGGTGTATTATCCCATTGAATTTGAGGATCTTAAAGCCGAATATATGGTTTTTGGCGATAAATATTTGCCACTAAGACATATGGATCGTCAATTTAGTTCAAAGCCTCATATTTTATTTTAATTCCCGAAATTCGAAATACTTGAGCGCGAGAAGCTTGTGAGCAGAATATATGTCACGCTTCTGCATATTACTCAATTGCTATTATTGCCCATTGAATGCGCTGCACCTTTGGATGAATAGAATTCGCTAGAAGCGTAAGATGCTAGATCGAGGCTAGTACGACGCGGAACGCAGGATGTCCATTATTTTCACAAGAGATGGTTATCAATAACTATCAAATTTGTTTTTGGAGTCACAGGATTTAAAGCCATATGATTCACGTATTTTTGGAACTTATCGTGTAATAAGTTTCAAGTTGTCAACGCAAACGTTCAACTTTGTCTCTCTAAGGCAGATAAAGTTAGTTTTCTGGGGCCTTTGAGAGAATGTGCAGCCGTATAAAAATCCAGTATTAAAATCCAGTCAAACGCGGCTGTAAATAAAGCAATAACATAGAAGGTTATTTAGATGTTAAGAAATGTGTCGAAAAACTAGGGTATAAAGAAGATAACAAATACTCGTTGACAAGAAAAAGTAGTATCAAAAAGTGTACATACTATATTAATGAATATCATACAAGCTTACTTTCTAATGTCCAACGAGTTGTTCCAAATATAAATCATTGATGGCCATATATCTTGAAAAAGTAATCCATCCCCGGCGATACCACTTCATCTGGCTTCGATGACAAGACTTCATTGCATATTGTGCACAACGGAGCTGTTCTGGTCCATTGAGGAAAATTAAATGAGACGGATGATCCCTAGCGTTTCCTACTTTTTTCATTTTTTTAAAAGCCGCATCTACTGTACTAAGCAAAATATCAAAGATAAATGTATATTTCCGCATCACTGATATCGAAGTCAGTGTGAATAGACTGACGGGACTGGCCAAGTGCAGGCCATGATCAGCGAGGCTTGTGATAAACTTTTTTGACCCGTGGAATAGAGAGATATGGTTAGGATGTCTAGAAATACCAGTAGAGTCAAATGTAATGAGGACATCGATCATTGCTCGATAACCCTCATCAGAAACGTCTTGAGACCATCTCCCGAAATTGGGGGCAAAAAAATCAAATAGAAGAGCTGCTACTTTTTCCTCGTCCCATCTAGCTGTCATAGAATCAGGAAAGTCTCTTTGATTGTTAAATTTAGTCAGTTATTAGGTGTTAGAAAGAAGCTAAATCTTGTCATGCAAAGATGATAAAAGCAAGAACATTAATTTAACAGACAAAAACCTACTGATTGTCAATTACATGTATATCCTCCTCTTTTCGCAACCCAAGTTTCAACCCACTTTTGATTAACTCTTTTTTCCTAATTTCTCCAAGACCTTCACTGTTCCCTGTGAAAAGGACGAGTGCATTAGCAATGAATACTATGCTTATAATATTGTATATAGTATACTATGTTCATTGTACATATTTTTTGAATTGAGTATAAAACACTTGTGTGAAGCCTACCACTACTTAAGCATAAAATCTTAACATGATTCTCGAGCATCGGCTTTGTAAGTGCCAATAAAGTGGGTGCGAAGAACATAGCTTCATCGTCTGGATGTGCTATCAACAGACAAATGCGCTTGTTTCGTAGAGTATGGGGCTGTGTCGAATAGAAATCAAATTTGTCCCCGAACTGATAGTAGCAATAACAGCCTAATAGAATTGAAATAACAGTGAGTGCAAGAATACCCAGCAACATGTTTTGTTTCCGGCTGATATTAACTTTATTTTTCAATATTCGATGTCCACAGTGTTGCAATCAAAGGTTGAAACTGCCAGTTCAGCATATTAGGTTAAGACAAATGACAAATTCAGTTGGAAGCTGATATTTTTCAAGTATAATATAACCGGGCAAGGCTGTGAGATTATGTGGAGCTAGTATTCATACAGTTATTTATACGGTTGGTCATAGTCCCACCTCAGCAACCACATTAATAATTCTATCAAGTTATGTTGTGGAGCAGGGCCCTACTTCTGCTGACTAACTGTGGCTATCCCTGCAATGTCAAGAAGACGCTTGGACCATGGCTGTCCGAAGCCAAAAATGTTAGCGGTCCAGAGATTCAGTACTCTGTGCTCCCTTTATCCTAGAAGGCTATTTGTAATTAATTACTTACCTCATTTGTCCAACACCATTTTGTTTCATTTAATGCTAAATCTGTTATATTAATTGATTGAAAAAAAAACCCTCCATCCAGTTTTGCTCCAAATGCTGCTCAATGTGCGCTGTCGAGGACTTCCTAAAAAATAAAAATGGCAACATTAATAAAACCTGCACTCGACTTGCGATGAAGCGAGAAATGCCTATATTTGATATTCGGGATGATTTTATAGACTAAATTAGTATTTAGAGTCAATAAATATGCATTATATATATCTAGAAATGATTATTTATAACAGCTGATCAATCATGAAAGAAGTCCCAAATCCAAATCCAAACCCAAGCCCTGGATATCCAATATATGTTTTACTTCATTGATGAAACAAGTGGAAATAACGATACAGGAATACAACTATTCTCCGCTCTTGCTGAGCTTGATTTGAATGGAGTTCTCTTGGCTTGACTCTGTGAAGAAAAACATTCATATTTGGATATGTATTTTCAGGAACTTTGACGCAAATTTTAGGCCAATTTTGATGATATCTGCACAGAGCCCTTTTATCTAAAACAGTGACGTATATTTCCAATTCTTCAATCATTAGAGTCAGTTCAGTCAGTTGGTTCAGTTATTATATGAGCGTCAAGGACAATAAGGAGCAATTGCAAAGCATAAAATTGCAAGATCAAGAAATAGATAATCAAGCTAAAATGGCCTCATCAGTATCCAGAGAAGAATTCAACCTTTTGCAGGAAAAATTCAAAAAACTTAAAGTTCAGTCGAAACTTAGTAGCAAGATATCAAACGTCGTGACTATTGAGAAGGATCCCCCGCCTTCATATGGAAAAGGTCAAAAGCCGACTAAATTATCAGAATATTATGGTGACCGTTCAACATATTCCTCATGGAGAGCTGCTGTCCTTGATTTACACCGAATGGACTGGAACACGTTCGGATATGACGATTCGAGGGCTTTTGTTATGATATATGGCACTTTAAAGGGTGCGGCACTAAAGAGAGCTGGATCTTTTTACGAGGCAAGTGGGGTTCATGGAATAAGAAAGCCAGAGGACTTTATAGAATTTCTAGACCATTTGAATTTGGATCCCATGCGGGTAGCTCGAGCAAATGTTCAGCTTCATAAGATGAAGATGAGGGTTGGACAGCGATGGCCAGATTTTCTCGCTAGTTGGTGCAACAAATTAACCGAGGTTCGTGGCGATTTTGGGGACTATAGGAATAAAATTTCGATGCAACAAGCAGCCTTGAGCGACCAGCTCATCACCATAATGGCTGGTAATCATCTAATTCCTAATGATAACTTTGATGAGTTTGTTAGAATAGTGAATCAAGTTGCACAGCAACTAGAAATGGTCGAGTCAAGAACAGGCAGTTATCAGAATCAACTCCACTAACAGCGTAAACCAGGAAGGTTTTCATCCACACCGGGATCATAGGATTTAAATTTTTACAATGAATTTCAGCCAGGTCAATCTTCTAATCACCAAAAAAACTTTTGAAAAAAATTCAAGTCTAGTTGGACAACTTGATTCTTCAGGAGATACTATTATGGGCGGTATCAATGCCAATAGATTATCTAATAGCTACCAGCGGCGAGCAAAATGGAAAAATCAAACCCAATTAGATCTATTAAAAAGGGAAGGCAAGTGCTTTAGGTGCGAACGTGTAGGGTGCGTTAGAAATAAATATCCACTTTTGCTTGCTCGCCGATCGAAAATAAAGGGAACTGGCGTAAACTCAGTAGCTTTGTCAGAAATTGATTCCTCGGTGTACGAGATTGAGAATGGACAAAACTCATGGGAGGATACAGAATTGCCGGAAAACTAGATACTCCTAGTCATAGTCGCGACTGGGAGCTAGATAGTAGTGTTAGTAGAGAAGAAAAAACAAATACAGAACCGTTCTTAATAAAGGCGTTAATAAATGATTCTCTAATGGTGCAAGCATTGATTGATAACGGATATCTATGTCCCGGCATCATTGATGACGCCCTTTCCACTCAACTTAGCCTATCGCGCTTAAATATCTCCCCCAGAAAACTTAAAACAGCGGAAAGTTCTTCGGATACTAAACATATCGTCAGTTTTATCACATATGTATCTCTAGACTGAGATGGATTTTACACACCAAAGCTATGGCTTTATATCGTTCCGTCAAGCACTCACAAGATGATTTTAGGGAAGAAATTGCTTGAGGATCAAGACGCTAAAATACATTCTAAGGATTAAAAGCTAGAATTGAGAAAAGATGGCATATCGATATGCAGTGTTCAGCGTTGGAGACAAAGCTTAAGAAATGTTGGCAATAATCACCTGTTTGACTGAATGGCGGGTAGAGCTCCAATCTGTTTCAAAGCCATTCACTACTTTGACAGATCATAAAAATTTGAATTATTATGCTGTGAATCGTTTTCTAAGCGAGCGACAAGCAAGGTACAATTATGTACTCCAGCAATTTCAGTACGAACTTAAGTGGCGGGCAGGAAATGCAAGTGAACGACCAGATGCTCTATCACGTCGGGGACAAGACAAACAAACAGATCTAACAGACGAAACAATGATAGGATGAATTATGCAACTTCTGTCAGCATTCCATACCACCACAACAACCGAATACTCGGGTAATTTAGATAATATTAGAAATCCAGATCGAGCTATAGATTTTTTGATGATGATAATATGCAGGCTCTTTGGGAAGAGGCAGTTGTAGCTGATGTGGAGCGGCAACTTGCCCGTGATGCGGTGGAGACGGGTGAATAAGGATTTCCAGCGGATATAGCGGTAAAAATAAAAGTTAACATCGCCAAATCCTCAGTTGCTACAGATAGGATACTTCAAGGGAAAGAAAATAGGATCTGGGTGCCGGAATATGAGCTTCTACGGACTGCAATCACGCAAAATACACACGACAGCTATCTTTTAGAAGATCCAGGTCGGGATACTATGATTAGTATATTATTACGTTGTTGGTTTTGGCCCAACATTACAGAATTCGTTCGGCGTTTTGTTAGAAATTGTGATGTGTGTGGTCGCTTGACAGCATGACGTGAGGCAAAGGCGGGATTTCTACGTTCACTTCTAATGCTAGAACGCATTGGCAGTGAATTGACTATAAATTTCATAACAGATCTTCCCAATTCAAAGGGCTGTACCAACAGTTTGGTTATAACAGATAGATTATCATAAGATATTTTTCTGTTTGGTGCGAAATCAATGAGCGCGCGAGAATGTGCTGAGCATTTTGTTGATAGGTATTATCGGTTCTTCGGCTTCCCTCGTCATCTTACGAGTGACAGAGGAAGTGATTGGCTCAGTCATTTCTGGAAAATATTTTGTAAATTGACAGAGATGAATTAGAAATTAAAGACTAACGACGGCCTACCACCCCCAATCTAACGCCAGTGAAAGGGCAAATCAGGAATTGTATGAGTGCCTCCGCGTTTTCTCATATTACTCTCAAAATGACTAGATCGATTTGCTACTATTGGCCCAATTATCGCTAAATTCACGCCCAAGTTGGGCGATAGGTGGTATTAGTCCATTTTTCCTAAGAAACGGTTATGATTTAGATCCGTTGATGGAACACACTCCAAGTCAACATACCGTCTCGCGCCATCCTGGCACTATTAACGGAAGAAAGTATGTACAACGATTAAAGGATGCACAGGACTTTGCTCAAGTCGCAATGGCATCAGCGCAAAAAAGGTATGAAGCGAGTGGGAATTCTTCACGTCGTCAAATAGAACGTTTTAAGGTCAGCGACAAAGTTTGGTTATACTTACAGTACATCAAAACTCCACAGTTATCAAAAAAGCTTTCGTGGCAACATGCAAAGTACACTGTGATCTCTGTGCCAGACGCATGAACAGTGGAGTTGAATGTTCCTGGAAATATTCATAATAAATTTCATGTTGAATTAATCAAACGAGCAGTGTCGGGATAACAGGTCATGACAGGGTTTATAGCCCACTGGTTAACTGTATCCGGGGCTCTTGGTGACCAGGGGCTTTGGGACGCGTAAGTTTTTATATGAATATAAATAGATAACCAGTAGAAGAGAATAAGGAATAAGAAGTTTTATCATTGATATACTATCGTTACAATAATTTATCTGTGCACAACCCGTGAAACCAACGAGCAGGAAAAGATTCCTTCCCGAGTCAAATACGAGACGATGCACAGAATCCACCGATTGTCGATGAGTTGGGAGAAGAAGAATTCCCAGTCGAAGCAATTCTTTAAGCTATAGCAGTAAGTTGTGGGCGTGGAAATTTCAGACAAGCCTTAGTCAAATGGGTTCTTGAAGCAGACTTGACGTGGGAGCCGATAGAATCTATTGCAGACACAAAAGCTTCGGACGACTACGAGTCAGCCTATGGGTCAATATTATCGAATGATGGCCCCTTAGGAGAACCCATTGGAAATATCGTTGAAACAGCAGAGATACATGCAATTGAAAAGCGATGAGAGAGAAGGAAGAAGCAACAGAATTAAGCATTTATTAACCTTATGAATGTATTAGGCCTCAGGAAGGGGTGAGGGCAATTTGACGGCTGGTAAAAGCAACGATTTGCTAGAATAGAAACTAGACCGAATAAATTAAATTTTAGTCTCGTCTAACTGAAGAAATAGAACCTATAATGATTAGCAAATAGTAAAAGATTTGAAATTAGCAATCAAAGTTTGGTCTCTTTAGATATAGGTTTATATTTGATTATATTGCCATTTATGATAATTATCTTCATCTAAAGTATCTGCACTAAAGACGTTTACACCCTTTCCTTTGAAATTGTCTTTTTCTCTCTGCTCATCAAAAAAATAAACCTTTAGAATTTATCTTCATCAATATCTTCTGGAATTGGTTGCATAAAATCTTCATCACTCTAACCTTTAAGAAGCATTACCTTCTTCACAGTGTCATTAGTGAGGGAAGATCTGTTTCTAGTAATAAAATTCACGCTTATCAAAAATTGAGATTCAGCCGCTGCTGAGGTGGCCATAATTGCGAGATAATTAGAAGCCATCTTGGCTAAAATTAGTAGCCGCTTTTGATTATCTCGCCACCAAGAGAAAGAATCAGTCTACAAAGTTGTCAGAAGATATCGGAATAAAAATAAATTTGCACCCATATGTCTAGATGCCCGTTTCTCATAGAGATATATATCTCATCGGTTTCACTTTCGTCGTCAGTGAAATCAATTAATTCGTCGGTTTCTATCAGTTGATTTAACGAAAATGACGTTCAGCAACAACATGCATGT
Organism: Oidium heveae; assembly: GCA_003957845.1. Classification (NCBI taxonomy): domain Eukaryota; kingdom Fungi; phylum Ascomycota; class Leotiomycetes; order Helotiales; family Erysiphaceae; genus Oidium; species Oidium heveae. Next base: position 12,659 of record QVIK01000436.1, read on the forward strand.
CAATGAAAGGTAGGTTCTGCAAATATTTATTGAGATGACAATAACGAGCTCAAGTACATAGTAAATTATTAGCAACATAAACAAAATAATTAATAATTTCCATTTTCTATATATAGAAGCTTATTCCAATTATAGTAACATCCTGACGTGGTAGTTAAATAGTTCTATCAATTTTGTGATTGGTGTGTTGGCCAATTGAGGTAGAGCCTTGTAGCTTGAAGCTAAGCCTTACTCCTTGTTTATAGCCACGGATATCACATGATTACCCGTGTAATACCCATGGGTCGCACCCAAATACCCGGGTATTTGGGTACGACCCATGGGTATTACGCGGGCAATTGTCAAATTTTTTAGAGGCCTGAACTTCCATAACATTTTCCGATCGGAATAGATGAGAGAATTGTTTTATTTTATTTTTTTGAAAACTAGAAGGTGTACAGATGAGAATTCAATCTTTTTTTTTAATAAGTCTCCATGACTTAAGAGGTTCCTCTTTTATCTTTCTTAGCTATGAAGAAGATATTTTTGCCCAAACCAAAATTTTCTTTCAAGATTGTACTGTATTATTCATTCCCTGAATTTAAGAGTGGTAGTGGTAGTGGCTATTAATAGATTCTATGTTATATGGAATTTTGGGCAACAAAGCTTTTTAAATAACCGGAATTCTCTAGCTATTCTTATTTCAATTTTCAAATAATGTGTCAGTAGCTGGATGTTATTCTAGAAGAAAAACATCATTTCCTTATACAAAAATTAGTAGCTCTAACGCGCTCCGTGATATATATGTTCAGCCTGTTAAGCTCGAGTTAGTGTTATAAAGCTAACTAGAAATAGATCTAGCCAATCAGAAATTTTAATCTTTTTTATTCGACTCCAGGATCGAACTGATAGGGCGTATCGACGTCTATTAGACATCAGTTTAATTTGACACATAAGCTGTTTATAAGCAGAGTTGATTTTAGCGCATGTACTAGAAGGTAGTTTGTTAAATAATAGTTAAGGATTATCAATAATATAATTTCTAGCCAATTTTGCTCTTAATAGATTTTTTTCAGTTAAAATTATGTAAAACTTGTAAAAACTCTCGAGGAAGGGGCTTTTCGAGTGTTTTCATAACCTATCTCCAAAAAGCCCGTATCTGAGATGAGGAAGAGAATTAGATCGGTTAGATCATTAATTGTATTTGAAGAAGTATTATTCTTTGCACCGAGCCCAGCAGACTTTTTAAGTATATTGAGAATAGAAAGTCGATTTGTTGAGAGAAACCTTCGAGTATGATTCAGAGTTTGTTGATTTTGTGGTCCTCGACTTAGAACTATGGCACACATGATTCTCAATATAGATGCCAACATGCTGTAATATTTCTCAATGGCTTCGGGCCCCCTAATATCTTTAAAAACGTGAGTCTAGATTATTTACTGTTTAATTTAATTAACTTACCAACACCAAGATCAGGATCAACTGCGAATAATCCAGAATCTTCAATAGCGTTAAATATGTCTGCATTACATACGGCAGTAGCCCCAAAACGATTCTGAGAGATCTCTTGAAGAAGTGCAAATTTTGCATGACAGTATGATAGATATATATCAGTATCTGAGCCACATTAGTTAAAGCTATTCTGGAGAATTATCTGATTGTAAAAATGTATATACCTTCAATTGCGACATCTTGTATATCTTGAGAAATTGTTCGTAAAGACTCGACAAGTAATCCAATGAAATTTAAGCGAATGAGAGCACTGACAATATATTTAGAGTCTTCAACTTTCTCCAATCTCACAAAGCAAATTAGAAGTAAGAGAGCAGAAATTCGGCACATTGGTTCGCCATGATTCGCATCATCGCAAATGATATCAATAAATTTATCTCCAGCTGATTTAATCATTTGTATGTTGTATCGACGATACAGACCTGATGTCTTTGGCAGATCTGAGATACTAGAAAGATACTTAAAGCAAATATTGTAGTACCACTCCTTAAGAGAAACTTTTGTGCCGATAGTATTGATTGCCCGGATGGATATTTGAAATAACTGAAAGATTCTATCGCTAACCAGCTCAGCCAAATCGCTTTGCTTGAAGCAATCAGCGCTAAAGTCAAGACTGAAAAGTAATGCTTTTGCTAGCCGGGCAAGCTCTGTAGTCTCTTCTACCATTTCAATGTCACTTTCCAACCTAGGCATGATTGCCTGTAGTGCACGTGATACAAAGTTTGTTTTTGAGATGTCATCAAAGTCGCCCTTTTCAATTATCATTAGGATCAGTTGTACCCAGGCCTTTAATGCTTGGTGACGATATATAGTTAGCATTCTGAGTTTGTTTTCCTTTGCATAATAATCAATAATTGTTTGTGCTTGATTATTTAAAGTGAAAAGCTCCTGTTCATGTTCCAGTTGATTAGCTTTTATGACTTCTGAAACCTTGAGTAAAAGAAACTCCTCTAGCTTGGCCATATCATGAGGTAGTTCGGGGCTATCTTGAATATCTAAGCTATTCAGAATATCTACATCTGTGAGCCACGGAATAACAGGGGGCGGGCCAAGGGATTCAATATCAAAGTTAATGAAGTCAAAAAATTCAAAAATATTTGTATGATCAATTATTTGCTCATCTTCAACTGTAGTTGAGCCCATTAGTATATCTAAGATACGTTGTTTTGTTGAAGGACTGTAGACTTGAGATATCTGTATCATCTCAGTAGAGTAGTACTGGAAAAGAATTGCTCTTCGGCCTAAGAATTCAGAAAGACACATAATGCCTGATGATGATGAGAAATTTGGGTCTCTCGTGTTTTTACCATCCCATGTTATATCAGGTTGAATAACTTGTTCTCTAATAAAAATTTGGAAAAAAAAGTCATGAGCTCGTAAGTCTGCCATTATGATAGCTGATGAGATAGGAGTCATCCAAAGCTCTTGTAAAACTTGAAGGGCTTTATGATGAAGCGTAACTAGCCATGGAACAATGTTAGTATCATCAGCTATTGGTAAATCGATGATCATGCTAAGAATAGTGTGAAATAATGAGATATTCTTGTTAAATGAGCTATTAGGCTCAATAAATAGACCCTCATTGCCACATCTGAACCCAAGAAGCAAGTGAGCAACACTTGGATTATTAGGTGAAGCTCTAAGGCAAGATATTATCAGGTTTAATATCTGAATTTTGATGATATATGCTGGAGACTGGGGCCCTTGGTTGATGTCAATGTCCACCTCCATTTCTTTAAGCAAGATCTTGGAGATAGTATCGGAATCGTCATCAAGAGCAGCTAGGATCCTATTTCTACCAGATCCTCCAAGAATTTCTCTCGGAGCCGAAGCAAGCTTTAAAGATGATGAAAGCTTCTCAAGAAGCTTGAGAGATATAATAATTAGTTCAGGATGACCAGTCCCACAGTACCTTCCTAGTGTTGGGATTATTGTCAAATTATTCAATATTCCTTCCTCAAAATACCCAAAAGAACTATTCGAAAAAGGAAGCCGTCGATAATCTGGATGAGATCTAATTAAAGGTCGAACTATTTCTAGAAAAGTTGTTTGGAGATCTAACGCTAAGATAATAACGCCTATACCTCGTAATAGACAGAGAACCAGGGGTGAATTTGGTTCGGCGCGGGCAATTTCAGCTGGATCTTGATTAATAACGGCAAAAATGGTATTCATTATGTGCTGGTTAAGGATCCACTCCATAACTCTTGAGAATGGATGCAGCAGCACATAATTTTCAAGACTTGAAGCTTGAATTGCATTACTGATTGAAACATATCCCTGACTACCGAATACAATTAGATTCTCATTAAAAGTTTCTAAGCACGTTGAGATGAAATCTAGGCAAGTGAGATTTAAGAGTCTCCTCTGAACAACATCAAGATTATCGATTCCAGTGCTTGGATATCCGAATACTTCTCCGATTGCAAAGTCAATGTATGACGTTATTCCAGTTTGGCGAGTTGTAACACTTAAGTTTTCAGGAAAGGGAAGGCTGTTGCTGAAGCTAGGCTCATCAGTTGACGGTAGTATCAAAGCATGAAGCAATTGGATAAATGCGTTGGGTTCTTCAAATCCAGACGCAAGGCTTTGTAGGATAGATCCTTTTGTCATGAACCTCATAGGTGTAATAGACTTTAGCATTGTTGACCCTGGAGAGTAAGTCCCGGATATCCATGAGTCTAGAGAGTTCCAGATATAATCACTAACCTCCCGATTTTTATTGCTAAGTAGAGATCGAAGGGTTGTAAAGGCATTTGCCCTTAGTCGTGACCCCACAGCACTACTAGCGAGCTGAAATAGTAGTTCGATAAGATTAAATGTAGAGTTATATAAGAAGAAAGATCGTGCCGTTTCACTTTCACAACAAAGCTTTGTAATAAGTCGTAGATAGCATTCTAACATCATAACTGATTCTGGCTCTGCCTCTAACAAATTCCCGTGAAAAGATGGACGAAATTTCTGGGATTGTAAAGGTACGGGATGATCTCTGATTTTGTTAGAAAAGTATGTTAACTCTTTGAAAATTTGAGTCCACGTGATAGAGTGTGTTCTCCTCATCTTGCCTGACGCTGGTACTCCCTCATCAAGCAGAAAATGATGCGCAGCAGTTGCGCATTCTTGATCTTCAGATATTGATTGCAACATCTCGCAAAATGCACTCACAAGCGGAGTTGATGCTCGACGAGAAACCCAATAAACAAACCCGAGGAGTGCACCATCTGGAACATCCCAAAATCCTTCGAAGGCTGCTTTAGGACGTCCTTCAAATGTGTTAGAAATGATAACAATGAAACGTTCGAGATCAAGATCATGATCATGGTCTTTGCTAAGTTGTCGTTGCTCATCTTCATCTACACGAAGTTTCCTTAACACGTCAGGCAGATTTGTGATAAATGACTCAATAAACGCTTCCAGTTGTTCCATCAGAATGTTAATCAATGTAAGAGAAAATGGTATAGTGTCGGCAAGGATCACTGGAGACTTTCTTTGTAACCACTGTCGTAAACCATGGCGAGCTGGATCATACCAGTCGGCAGACTTAACATCGGCAGAAATAGATAAGATAAAATCAAAGGCACCATCTTTCAAAGCTTCTATGAACAGCTTAGATCGTTGCTTAGTTTCTATGCCTATATCACGTTAACTACCTCACTGTAAAAATATACTCTCTCTTCTTACTATCTTGTGTCTGTTGATTCAAATGCTGATCATCAGCGGATTCACTGAACCAGCTACTGTACTCCGACAGCCAGAAGACATGAAAAGCGGCTCGAAGAAAATTCAGTGTCCATGGATTTTGGTCATTTGAATGATCTATAATTTTCTCATGCAAAGCGCTGGCCTCAACGAAACCACTAACAGCATCACTCCCTCCAAATCTCGAAATACAGGCAGAGAGGGCCGGTATATGATGCACTGAAAGTATTAGAAGAATATTTCTGATTCTAAATCATATAACTGATAATATCTCACCAAGAAGATTGTCATATTTGTCTGCCTTCCTTAATATATCCAGTATACTGTGAAAATCATTGACATCACAATGGTTTTCTTTAATTAAATAAAATAAAATGGTGCAAAGAGATTCATGCTGTTTAATAAGGCTAACTCTCTGATATTCTACAGCTTCGAGTGCTTCAGGATTTAATTGACCCACAATAGAGGCTCCATTCAACTTATCAGTCAACCGTTGAAGCCAACATCTTATTTCACTCAAATGAGAGATACATCTTTGGGAATATCTTTTCGAGCTAGCTCTAGGTGACACAATTTGACCCAATGTTGCTTGTAAATCATCCCTAAGTACCTCATCTAATTCAACATCTGCAGTCAACATGCAAATTATTTGTAAGCAATCCAAAAGACATTTCCTCCGCTGGTGAAAAAGAACTAAAGAGTATGTCAATGCTGATTGTCCCAACGATGTAGAATCTGCCTGAGCCACAAAAAAAATCTGCGCTGCCTCCAACTCATCGAGATCCAGTTCATCAGCTAGCTGTTGAGCTTCTCTTTGAAACTCTTCGTTTACTTTGTACTCAGTTCCAAATATTTCTATTTGACCTTTACACTGTCAGATTATTAATTGAGTAAATTTATTCGCAGTTACCTGTTGCTAATTTCTTTCGGCTTGGTTCATTCCTTGCTTTCTTGTTCAAGAGATTTTGAAAATCTTTTATATGTATATCAAGCTGAGCTCCAAGTCGCTCGATACTGGAAAGCCTATGTTCAGAAAATGCGAGTAGATCAGCATATAATGCCTGGAGACACTCTAAATCTGTTGGCTCTTCCATATCTCATGGCTGTGCGTGCGTGGGTTTTAGAGCGCATGTTATTAATATTCCAAGCGACCGACGCGACACGCGTCGGCCATGAAAAAGTGATGCAATACTATTCAATTAGGAAATATCGCATAAGTTAAAATTTTGAGACGGCCCCGCGTTTTAATGAACCTACGAAAATTTAAAATCTACGCTTCATGATTTTGTTTTAGTTGTGATTACAACTTTCCTATCACTGATGCTGTATTGGAGATTGAATTTGATTCGAAAAATAAGTTTTGCACAAATACTTAGGTTAAAATTTTTATTATGGGGTAGTCGTCATGTCTAGCGATGGAGCAGATATCAAATTGGACATAGTACTCGGTATAACACCTTATTCAGTTAATAGATAAGCAGAGCATGCTAAAAAAAACTTTTAGTCTTAATTTTAAGTAGTAAAGTAAAAGAACGTACTGATGGATTGAATGGTACGTACGTCTGGTCAATGAGATGTTCATATAGAATCTTATATAAAATAGATTTGAAGAGATTCTTCGAAAGATCACGAAAAGTATCTAGTTTGTAGGCAGATAAAATCACTAAAAGTGATTAATGTTAATATGTCATTAGATTTGCCCTTAACGATAAAGCATATAACAAAATCTTTGAGGTACTTTTTAAGACAATCATTCTGGAAAAGCAAGCCTACTCAAAGACTAAGAAATCAATAAAACAACTCGAATTATGTTCTACAGTCATGAGGCTTGTGGTGAAGGCTGCTTCATCAAATATTAAACCAAAAACTGTGAATCTGCTAGTGGAACATCATATCCAAGTCTTAACACCAATTGATAGTAATGTCTTTCAAACTTTGACAAAAGATTATCTTAAGAACCTAACCTTAATATTTCAACATGCACCTAATCTTGAAAATTTGAAGGTAGATAGGTGGCTTGATAACATTGATTTCTGCCTCCAAGCAATAAGTCAAGTAATCGGTGTTAATCATGGAGACTCAATGAACTTGACACCCAAATCTTCAAGCTTCAATATAATTCATAGCTCATCAACTAGACCTTACTCTGAAATTCATAATCTCACCTGTCAGACTAGCCTCACACGGCAAAATATTGAAGAGCTTTTTCAAATATTATATCTTCTTGTATCTACACCGAACTCACAAGTTTCAATGCGTTATTCTAAAATAGGTGATACTGTCTTACGTTTCTTGCAATCACAGAATACTAGTATTTGTCAAACTAATCAGTTAGCTTTTGCTGTGATTAACGTTGTTTTACATTTTACACGCTTCGAATATGCAATTTACACGAAAACGATCGCTCAAGGTATCATCCCCATCATTTGCCGATTTTTTCAAGGGAAAGTTGTATCCAAAGATGAAATGCTTAACTCTATTAGGGATGAGATGTTAATTACTATCTGCAATATTCATCAGCATCTTGAAAGTATGATAATGGATAATAGTTTTCATGAGACTCAATCAGAATTGGGTAATCTTCTTGAAGTGATGAGAAGTGATTACGTGAAAAGATCTGATCGTGATCTACTACAAATTGATGATTTAGAGTTTAAAAATCACCAAAATGAGTATGTCAACTTTTTCCATCTTTGCTGCTTTAATCTTAGGGCCCATAACTCTAAGGCAGAACGGAATTGGGGATTTCTGAAAGTAATAGGGATTTTGGAGCGACTGGTCTGTCTTACCAAAAATTTCGATTCACTAAACAACAAGCGCTCTGGCGACCATCCCCAAAAGCGACGGCGTAGCTATGAAATATCAGATCATCTTGTTGAAATTATTGCAACACATGATGAGAGATTAAAAGTTGCTGGACTACAGGTACTTCCATTCAGTCTGGAAAATCTTAAATTAACTAGCTATGGATTGCGAGCACTATTAGCACAAATTTATATATGTTCCGACTCCAAGAATAGCAAAATTAATGCCTGGACTCTACTTGTTGTAGCTAGGTAAATAGATATTTTATATTTGCAGGATAAGATGTAGCTAAGGCTTAAACTTAGTTGCTCGTTTCAAAATGAAGCCTCGAATATAGAAAAGTCTGAGTGGATGAAGTTCTGGCTCTACGGAGTAAGATCTCTTGCACACCCAACTACTTGCCGTACAGCCTCTGTCGTACTTTACTTATTACTAGCTAAAAAATTAGTAAAGCCTCAAGATGTAGGAGAATTTATAAATTTAACGTTAACAACAGCTGAGTCAAGCGGTCCTGTGTCTATCTCAGATGCAAGTATTTTTCTTATGATAAATTTACTTAAAACGAGAGAAATAGAAGTACCTAATACGAGTACCATGGTTGCCTCACAAATTATCCGATGGTTTTTTGGACGTTGGAAGCCAGGTACAATACTTGAGGTACCCAGCTCTCTAGCAGAAGTTACTAATTTCGACTTTTAGTTGAACGACACTATGCCATGTATAGTTCTATTCACGCCCAGCCTAAACATATTTTGCTTCTTTTAAAAGCATGTCTAGGACTAGAACAGGAGCTATTTTCTTCTTCAGCCTTGCCTTGTGGACGTCTTGCACAAATATGGCAAAAAATACAAGAAGAGAGTCAATATTTACGCTATCTTTTGTTAATTGATGAATCACCTTTAATAAATGAAAATAAAGACATAGATTCTCGACTTTCGCATAATTTGGCAGATCCAAAAAGAATGTCCTCTATTTTAAGCACAAAAAAGTTCCTTGCTACGCGAAAATTGATTCTAGAGCTCATAAACTCGACATGTTCTAATTTTTTACGTGACTGGAAGTCCTACATGACTAGCCACTTTTCCAGTATCCCGGAGGAAATTTATCGCAATGCAATCTACTGTTGTATAGTTATGCTATCGATGCTTACTCCGTATATGATTTTTGAAATAGAGGAAGCCAAAATCCTTACTACTAATGCTCTGGCATTAGCAAATGAGCTTGCAAATTCGTTTTCTGAAATTTTCAAAGGTAACCCAGGAGATTACAAAAAACTTAAAGGGGTTATGCTCCAAGCTATTGAGCCTTATTTACCATGCTGTGGGGTACAATCTTACTCGTCATTAGCAAGGGACACCCCTTTTTTGCTGGATTTTTTTGTTATGATAGCCGATGTAATTGAAAGATTTCGAATCGCTCAATCTGACTCTCAATATACATCTACAAATCCAATGATGTCTGACGATGACTTCTTGCCGACCCAAGATAGTCAATCTATGAAATTTAGACGAAATTTGAGTACTATGCCAAGAAGTCGCATGGCCCTCATCTCCTGGGTAGGTTTTTTTGAAAATGAAGTTATAGGAAGGCTACACTTACTTGCAGCTATAAATTCTGTACCTGATTTTAAAGGTCTCGTACCGACAACCTTCATAGAGTATTTAGTCTCTTTGACTAATGAGGAATTTATATCTAGCCAGAGATTGATTTTTAATATTTTAGCCTCTGATCTTGTTATTGATGATTCGGACTCACTTAATCTTGTCGAACGTACCGGAAATATACTGTCTTGTGATCTTTTGGGTCGTTGTGAAGTGACATTAATTTTTTGTGTAGAGATTCTAGTTGCTCTCAAGCCGTTTGGTCTCATCTCTGCCAAATCTGAAATTGCAGAATCAGCTATTCAAATTTATCAATGGCTGGTCAATACGGCTATCGGAAAGAATCTTGCAACCCCAGAAGTACAGAAGAGTATGTCGAAATTACTTGTACTTGTACTTCACAGTAAAGACCCTGAGTTCGGAGCTACTAAATCAACCTCTTCTACCCGGTCATGCTTGTTTGATATCCTTAGAAACGCGCATCTTGCGATCAAGTTCAGTATTGTAGATCAGATTACAAAAATATTTGAACTTTTTACCCTTAAAGACCATGATATGGTTCTCACTGATATTCTTGACATTCTCCCAACTAATGCTGATTGGTTGGAGGGTATATCATTTCGACTTTTTGTCATTGCGAAACTAGGCTCGGTTTTACCTTCACTACTTCGTCGCTGTATTTATTACATATTCGAAACACCAGCTAAAGTTACTGAATCCTCAGCACACGCAACACGTTGTATTAAAGAAATTTCTATTAAATTGGAAATTTCTAGCCCACAAGAACTTTTCAAATTGTATGCATCACAATTACTTTATACGTGGTTAGAATGGGAGAATATAAAAGACATTCCTTTTCATATCTTTGGCTTTAATAGTTTATTCGATCTTGCCTATGTTGCAAAAGAGGAGTCAACAGCCTTAATGGTCATGCGAGGCCAAGAAGAATCCATTCAACAACTAGCGTCAATCTTAAGCATTGATGAAGCACTACTCGTTCAGAATTCATTCACCAAAGTAATGGCTTATAGTATCGCCAATGATTTAAATCATCTTCAGAAAAATCCTATCCCCGATTGTGAATCTTACATTAAAAAGCGACTCGGGGACAAATTGTTCTTTCAGTCTATTGACTTTCATTTTGTAGACATCATAGCTACTTTTTTCAATTGTATTGACCAAGAACAAACAGCTAAGAAATATTTTATAAAAACAAATGATCTAGAATATGCCGGAAATATACTGGAAAAAATAACTTCATTCTCTAAATCAGATGTGATACTGCCAACTAATCAACAGCCCTTATTTAAAGTCAAAATCTTAATTCCCGAAATACAGAGTCTATGTTCTATGGCACAGCGTCCATTTAAAAGCATTTTTACACCAGCTTTAGTAATTTCAGTAGCTAGATCTCTATTTAATAGAAGTCATCTGGCATTTGGATCACATCATGCGTGTTCGACTTTACGAAAGTTGAGAATTTTGATTTCACTTTCAGGTAATGTCGCTCTGACTGGATATCCGCTCGAAATGTTGTTGCATTCTCTTCGATACTTCCTTCAGAATCTAGAATGTGTTGATGATGCCATCGGTATATTACACTACCTTCTTGAAGCAGGCTCTGCATATCTTTTGTCTATTCCTTCCTTTATAACTGGAGCTTCAATATCTATATTTTGCTCATTAGGCCAAACATATAATAATAATACCTCAAATTTTGAAGGAAGCCAACAACAAAACACTAAGAAGAATATTCGGAAATTCCATTCTTGGTTTGGAAACTATCTCAAAGACTATAGTTCGCCATTTTTACTAACAAGTGGAAAAGATAATGACTTTAGAGAACTGATCGATGCTGCCTCTAATATTCAATCGATTGGAAATGCAGATATTAACAGTCCAGAAAGCAGCCTACTTATGGGTATTTTACGAGATGAGGGACTAGGAGGTTTTTTTTTAAATAATTCGTCTCGTGAAATTGCCCTCTCAATACTTACTCTTGAGTTCCGAGGCCCAATATCATATAGCAGAGATATATGTAGTGATGATGAAAAATCACTTCAGCATGCTCCAGCAATCTTAAAATCATATCGTACATCTTTTGCAAGAGAGTACCGTATATGGGCTGCTAAAGTTGTAGGCAGAGCCTTTGCATCCTCTGGAAAAATTCACCAAGAGTTTATTTATGAGTCAAAATTAAATCAAATTAGAGAGCTCTCAGTACCACATAGTGGAATAAAAGGTTCTACCACAGCTCTACTGAGACTCTTATTGGAGTTAATAGTAGGATATGACTTGAAAGTTATTGGCATCGCAGAGATAGCATTACGCTATATTGTAGCAGTGGCTGGCAATGATCTCAAAGAATTATGTAGTAATATTCTCCCAGAATCTTTATTAATTGCTTCATCTTGGAAACCATACCAACTTCCACCGTCTGAAAAATTGGATTCTATTGAGACTTTGCTGGATATAGAAGAGTTACTGACTATTAAGGGAATTTCAAAATTTTGGCTCCGGGATTTTTCAATCGCTCTTGCAAAATCTACCCCAAAAGAGCCATTACTAACTTCATTAGTTTTGGTCCTCACAGAAGTTACTGGTTTTGCTGATAAAGCGTTTCCATTTCTTGTTCACCTTGCATTATCTTCACATACATGTAAATTACTTAGCAAAGATAATCTTTCACTAGCCTATAATAGTTGGCTTGAAACTCCTGAAATTACAAAAGGTATTAAAAAAATGCTTCTGGACTCAATCTTATACCTCCGGACTAGAGTTCTTCCAAACGAAAAGTCGCCCGCCGAGAGAGCATACTGGCTTGAGATTGATTATTTGAAAGCATCAACAGCGGCAATTTCCTGTGGAATGTTTAAAACAGCACTTTTATGCTTTGAAGAATACTATTCACCTTCAGCTAGATCATCTAACCACTCTTCTATCAGTATCGGGGAGAATAATACCCTATACGAGGCCAATATCGATATTTTGCTTCAGATTTACAAAAACATTGATGACTTAGATCTATACTATGGAGTCAAGCAACGTGCCGATTGGAGTACCGTTTTAGCCAGATTTAATTATGAAAAAGACGGCTTTAAAAGCCTAGCTTTTAAAGGTGCTAACTTCGATACTCAGATACGTGGTAAAAAATCAGAATATGCAGATGGTGTACAATCTTTGGTGAGAGCATTTGATATGATGAGTTTAAGTGGCGTTTCAAATTCTCTTCTTCAAGCGCATCAATCTGTCTGTATATCGGAAACATCTGTTGATTCTTTATTTCGGACGTCAAGAAAACTTGAGCAGTGGGATATCCCTGTTCCTATGACTTACAGTAGCAATCATGTGGCTATCTATAAAGTTTTTCAAACAATTAATTCAGCATCAGACTTTCTTTCAGTTAAAAATGGAATTGACGAGGGGTTAGAATTTGCCATTGATAAAATAATCAAAAGAGATCTTAATACTACAGATCTTCATGAGACACTACAAACTTTAGCTGCTTTGGTTGAAATTGATGAAATATTTGGGTCCTCTGGCCCGTGTGAACTCGAAAATATTTTTAATCGATTCAGAAGACGATCGCATTGGATGAGAGTCGGGAAGTGAGTTCAACTTTTTTTATATCTTCAATTTTCTCCACAGTTATTATTATTATTATCATAATTCATAATTAACGTTTCAAATGAAGTCTCGATGACGTAAATTCAATTCTATCTTGCCGGAGTACCGCTCTTAGCATGTTAAGTCAAAGCTGTAAACTTCAGGAAATGACAAAGATTAAAACGCTTGATAGTCGGCATATCGAAGTTCAAACGGCATTGTTGGCATCAAAAATTATCCGAGCTCATAGCAATCTACAAGAATCACTTTCTCTGACCACATCGATGATTGACCTCATTACTCCATGTCGTTCACTGGGTATAAATGTTGAAGCAGCTGTTTACCTAGAATCCGCAAACACTTTGTGGGATCAAGGTGAGGTGTCGACATCAATTGATATGTTAAAAGCGCTAGACAATCCCAGCTTACTGAAAAAGCAGGCGATAACTGTTGGTCGTTCTCTTTTACTCGCTAAGATTGGTCATCAAGTATCAATAGCAAAACTTGAAAAGGCTGATAGAATCATTGATAAATATCTTGGACCTGCACTGAAAGAACTAAATGGTCATTTTAAAGGGAGTGATGCAGGCCAAGTCTTTCATCAATTCGCCATATTTTGCGATCAACAACTACAAGATCCTGACTTAATCGAAGAACTAGAGCGAGTAAAAAACTTAAGTAAAACAAAAGCTGAAGAAGTAAAAGATTATGATCGACTTATTGCAGAAGCAAAATCAGTCGAGAGCAAAAGAGAGTGCCTCTCTCGACAAATGAAAGCCAAAGCCTGGCTGAGAATAGATGAGAGAGATTTGAAGCATCAAATTGCTATTAGGGAAGAGCTTTTGAGTCATTGTCTTGAGAATTATCTTCTCTCTCTTATTGCATCGAATGATCATAATAGAAATGCACATCGTTTTTTGGCGTTATGGCTTGAGCACTCTACAGAAGATGTAGCTAATAATGCTGTTGCCAAATATCTCGGGAAAGTACCAAGTATGAAATTTGCTAGCTTGATGAATCAACTTACGTCTAGGCTTCAAGACACAGAAGAGAAATTTCATGTATTAATCTTTCAAGTCATATTGCGGATTTGCATAGATCATCCATATCATGGGATGTACCAAATTTTTTCCGGGGCATTTGGCAATGTAAATGAAAAAGATGAAGTTGCTATATCACGTAGAAATGCCACGAGATTATTAGCCAGCCGATTTAATAGTACAAAAGTTAGTAAAGAAATTTGGTTTGCAATTCAGTCATCAAGTAAGGCATATTGTGTTCTTGCTGGGGAGAACAATAATCGGTATAAGGCGGGGAAAAGAATTCAATTGAACGAGTCTTCAGCCGCTATAACTCTGAATGCAGTCGTGAAAAAATATCCTATTCCATCACCAACAAGACAAATTCCACTCTATGCAAGCTTGGACTACTCAAAGGTGCCCAAAGTTATCAGGTTAAAAACTGAGTTTACCATAGCTTCTGGAGTTAGTGCACCTAAAATTATTGTCGCTATTGATGAAAATGGTGAGCAATTTAAACAATTAGTAAGTTTTTTTTTTTTTTTTTTTTTTTTTTTAAACTTTTTTTCTTTCTTTCAAAGACCTGTAAAGATGAATTAAATAAATTCAGCTAATAGATGAGAAGGTGAAAGGGGGTAATGATGATCTTCGTCAAGATGCTATTATGGAGCAAGTTTTTGATCAAGTGAACGAACTATTGAAAACAAATCGTTCAACACAGCAACGTCAATTACGTATAAGGACTTACCGTGTTCTACCACTTACAAATATAGCAGGTATTATAGAATTCGTGCCAAATACGATCCCCTTGCATGAATATTTAATGCCAGCCCATGAAAGATTTTACCCAAAAGATCTCAAAGCTAGTCGATGTCGCAGTGAAATTGCAGCAGTTCAAGCCAAAGGAAGTGAATTACGCATCAAAACTTTCAGGGCTGTTATGGAACGGTTTCATCCAGTGATGCGATACTTTTTCACTGAAAATTTCTTAGACCCTGATGAATGGTTCTATAAACGTCTCGCTTATGTTCGAAGTACTGCGGCAATATCAATTCTTGGTTATATCTTGGGACTCGGTGACCGACATGCGCATAATCTTCTCTTGGATCAGAAAAGTGGCGAAATCGTGCACATCGACCTTGGAATAGCTTTTGAAATGGGTCGGATCCTACCTATTCCAGAAACCGTTCCCTTTCGTCTTACTCGAGATATCGTTGATGGTATGGGTATCACTAAAACCGAAGGGGTTTTTCGTCGTTGCTGTGAAGCTACTCTCGAGGCTTTGCAAGCGGAATCTTCAACTATTATGAGTACACTTGATGTACTTCGCTATGATCCCCTTCATAACTGGTCTGTCTCCCCCGTTCGCCTGGCTAAATTACGCGAAGAACAGCAATTGCAACTCCAACAACAACAACAAGAGCAACAGCGTCAGGATAGTCTAGGTCTAAGGACTATTTCTCTCGGTGCAATCTCTACAGGAGATCATAAAGCAAACGAAAAAAAACTGATCAATGAGCCGGACGAGGCCGCTCGTGCTCTATCAAGTGTAAATAAAAAATTAACGAAGTCCTTGAGTGTGTATGCGACAGTCAATGATCTTATTAATCAAGCAAGTGATGAAAAAAATTTAGCCCTCCTTTTCGCTGGTTAGTTTTTTTTTTCCTTCTTCCTTCCTTTCTCCTCCTTGAATAAGATCTCTCTGTACTTTATTGAAAGTGTACCTGCTAAAATGTATTTAATAATTTAGGTTGGGCTGCCTATGCATAATCTTTTGAGTAAAATGGCTAAGTTTTGTTAATAATTTAATAAGTTTGACGTTATTTGGATTAGAAATATAATCAAGACAAGCATTCAGCATTGAAATTTTTTTCCTTCGACTAAGAACGTTTATCAATCTTAGTCGAAGGAAAAAAGAAAATCTGATTAGATTCTTCTTGTCTTTCTATTCATTTGTAATTAATTTAAAAATAAAGAAGTCTTCCAACTTTGAACTTTGACACTACCATTTACTCTACAATACCAACTATACCTTTCTTACCTAAAAGCTTTACCACACCGTCTCCCAATTCTAACCTTCTCTCAGTTTCCTCATTCTCTAATCCTCCTTTAGTATCTCGTAAAATTAGAATTTGTGTCACGGTATCTAGGTCCAGATACCGTCTTCTTTTACTCCCACTCTTTCCTAAATTAGCAAATTCTGCTTCGGCTTCCTTGGAAAAGTTATTCCGTGCCACAAGAAGGGCGACAGCAGAATTATTAGTTTTAAGAGTAGGGGGAATTTGGGAGCTAATATTGTTTGCTAAATCTGAGATAGTGGCAGAAGCAGACAGTTGTTGCTGTGATGATGTTGATGGAGAGAGTGATTCAGCAATCTTAGGCTTTGAAACGCCGGGATTCAGTACCACCTGTGAAGTTACAGATGATTTTAATGTAGACGCTTGAAGAATACTATCATTTCGGGAAAGAGAAGGTATAATAAAGGTGTTATTCGTCAATACGTCTTGTCGCTGAACAGGTCCCAAATTTTGTAATCGTCTTTGCAAGGAAACATCTATGGTATCGTTCTCATTTCTTGGTTGAGAAGTGTTGAAATTCGTTGTTTCATGTGATGAAGTAGCTGTAAATTATTCTTTTTTTTGCCCTAAGAAAAGAGGAACGCAAAGAAACAGAAGTAAAGATGATATTTACAATGTTTAACAATAAAAATATTTAGAAATAAGAAGAATTCATGGAATAGCTCCACCTTTTAAAAAAACAGTTTCAGTAGAAAGTGAGAGTGAGAGTGAAAATCTCTTATTTTCTTTACTTTTTCTAGGCTTTTTTTTTTTTTTTTTCAAGAAATATATTTGGCTGTAAATAAATATTAACATACTTTTTTCATTTGGTATGATATTCTTTCCATTCAGCGATGAGGGGAATGATGTTTGATTTTCGACCCTTCTTTTATTAAGGCTACTTTCCTTGGGATAGGTGCGGACAACACCATCACTGCTCCGACTACCGTTGAGGAAATACTTGGACGCATTCACTAAGCTTGATGGATTTGAAATAGCCTTTGAAGAGTTAGAGCCCATATTAGGTAGATTTTTTTTTTAAAGGATTTTTGTCTCTATATGTTAATGAGAAAAGAATTAATAGGAAAGATTCGGTTGCATTTGAACTGTTTGTGTTCCTGAAGAGGCACAAGAGAATTTATGTTTGCACTAGTCCTAATATGGTAAGGTCCTCTTTAGGCTTTTGGCCCTTCAAGATGTGCACTAAAACGCAAACAAGTTAAGTCCGTTAGCCTCCCAACGGGTCAGCTCATAATCGGGTCAAGGGAAAGGTAATTTTCAGGGCGTCAGCTAGCCTCCGAAGAGTGAAAATATCATCAATTTCACGCTTTTTTAATGATGGTTTTAGTGATTTTGGGCGTGCTCGCAGGGGTGATTGGGTGAAGGTATCCATCGGACCTTTTTGACGATTGAATGGGAACAGGCCGGCTGTGCACGATCTCGCTGCAATTTTCTCTATACGCGTATGGCATGCTTCAATGCAATCATTATTGAACCATTACTTTTTAATTTTCAAAGATTTAAGTAATTAACAAGGCGTAGGAAGAAGAAGAGGTGGCATCGGCTATTGGATCATCAAGCAGGGCTCAGCGGGAAAATAGGGTAACTTTGTGGCCGGGAGAGTTACAGATCAGAGGCATACATATTTCCTTGAAGACTGTCTTTTTTGAAATTGAAATTTAGAGAATTGTTGTAGATTGAAATCAGATCTCATCGACCGAAATTTTTTTTTCCCTTGACCCGTTGGGTGCTCAATGGACTTACAGTACAAAGACAGCTCTTTCATTATTACCGATACCCCAGAACCTTACCTGAGTAGCCTTGAAGGACCGTAGCGCAGGGAAGCTGTAATATTGGGAATAAAAAATAAAAAATAAATTCGATTACATCTAGTCGGTTATTACAATAATAATACATGGGTATTCCCATACGCCTAACTCCTCAGTACCATCCCAAGCGTCCAAATGGCATGGACTATAAATAATATCTCATGTTAACATCTGAGTATTCTTGACGTTTGCAATGATATGATGCTAGTTTCTCTATAGTTGCCATAAACAAATAATTGGTTTTGGCGTTTAAGTTATCTGGAATTATGAATCTTAATCACTAAAATATCTTCAGCTCCAATCTCAGCTAGCTTGTCCATTGATGATGCAATCATCTTTTTCTCCACCATCGCACTGACCGCGACCCAGCCGTCATCTTCAAGTGGGGTAATAGTAGCTGCCCGCTTCCCAGGTGTTATCTTCACTGCCGCCTCGAGATTTTTTCGAGCTACATTGTATTGACAGAGAACATACTTTTGGGCAGCTATTCCTAATTAGAAGAGAAAAAAAAAAGGAAGTAATTATTAGAGTCTTGAGACATACCTATAATTCCCCGGAGTCTTGATATAATCAAGTCGATCATCTGTTGGTCTGATGAAAGGAAGTTCTGGATCAATATTGCTGTGCTATCAATTACAGTGTCAATAGCCTCAAGACCTGCAGCTTTCATTGTCTCTCCAGACTCTAAATCCCATCGTTAGCTTTATATTCTTTCAGAGCAATCAATAAGTTAGGAATTTGTTTAGTTGACTGACCAACTAGATCAACAATTCCATCTGCCACACCAAGGGCACATGCAGCTTCTACGCTTCCACTCAATTCGATAACATTTGTTTTTAATGAGGCCTTTGCTACTTCTCCATTTACATTTTTATCAGTCAAGCTCTTTGCATCATTTTCAATTCTACTGAAGTAATCTTTGGTCAAATTTACAAAGCTTGTTCCAATATTTTTCCCAATTAGGTCAGATGGTTGCTTGTAAATCCCACTCTCTGGCACTTGGACCTGTAATTTGCAATACCCAAAGTTCAGGTCCATAATCTCTCGACATCCAGATTTAATTTCCATTGATTCAAACTCTTCAGTCGATATTCCCGATTCCACGCGCTTTCGTTTGTTCCTTCCTACTGATGACATATATTCGGCAACTGTGTCTCGTCCCGTTATCCCAAGACTAACCCTTCCTTCAGCGACAAAAGTTGGTATGTCTGATGCAGGAAGAAACACTAAAGCGATGGGGAGATTTTTACAGAGGGCTATATCTAGCCGATTTTCTCTTCTAAATATAATATCGGCACCATTTAATAGGTCCAGTGTTGCTTGCAACAGACGTCCCTCTTCAAAAGTTAATGTATGGGACAAGAAAAAAATGATAAATGCGAAAAAAAATCTTGAGGAAAATTAATGCATCTTTCTAAAAAATGAAACTGCTCGTAAAAGTCCATTTTCAACTCACTTTTGGGAACGGCAAATAATAGCCTTCCTTCAAGACTGAGAAATCGTCAGTCGTTACACTACCAAATTTAATCGAAATGTTCATTTCGTCTTACTGATTCACGAGATCCATTGTCTAGAAAGTTATCCCAAAATGTAGAAACCAACAGTTTCGTAATTTAAAGATAGATTGTTCGAATAGAAGGTGACAAATGAAAAAGAGAATCTTCAAGTCTCCTTGTAAAAATAAATTATTTCGAATATAGTTAGTTGGTGAGTTACAATCTGCACAAAAATATTAACCATTACGGTACACGTGATACTCCACTTCTAGCAATTGTAGATTAACTGCTCCACGCGGCACTTAACACAACTACTTAAGAAGAATCTCCGAAAGGCATGGTAAGTACAAGTTCATGTCATCCGCTATACCCTATGTCGGCCAACATGCAGTAGTTTTTGCTGCTAGCCTAATTTGAACTAATCAAGAATATTTTAGAATCTAAAGGGTGCGGTTATATAAGCTCAGCTGCTCGACTCGACTTACCTAGTACGCTTTACCCGATTAAGAATCAACGCTCGTGACTTTTTTGACTCAAACATTGAACTTTACATGTATGTGACTGTAGACCTAAAGCCCTAGGAGCCAGAACAGAATCACATCAAAAATCTCCCAAGTGTTGATTCTCAATCGGGTAAAGCGCTGGCCGACGAGGGATCAGGGCGATTTTTTTTTTTTTTTTTTTAAAAAGAGATCAAATCGTGCAAAGCATTAATGGATTAAATATTTTTATAGAATTACACCTTTAAGTTTATAAAGCATGTTTACGAGGATATCTATTGGTTAGATGATCTTATTCAAAGTAACTAAAATAATACAACTAATGCACGTTGGCTGACGTAGGGTAGGACGGATAAATAGTACTTGGTCGTATAGGTGACTGTGTGGGAGATTTGAGGTAAGTAAATGGAAGCTGTGGCTTGATCAATTGTAGATGGTTTGCCATATGAAGAGAAAATCTATTGAAGTATTAATGCCCAGGTATTTTCGTTTTTAACTTATTATGTTCACACAAAAGATTTTCCATTCGGCTTATCAAATATCAATGAGCCATACTTCTATAATGATGTAATTCACAATTATAATTATCAGTTAGTCCTAAAATAATTCAACCTCGTGTGATTATCAGACGCGTCTCGTATTTTTCGTACATAAAGTTATGCACATGTTAATTTAGTAAGTAAACTTGCCGATCCTTGTGGTAGAACTTCACTTGGGGAAATACTAATTGCCCATCAAATATGAGAAGCCTATAGCTTCCCACACTATTTTCCTTCGTAAATTTATCGAAAGGCTTTAAATATTCCAAGCCTAGCTTATCATTTGAGAAGCCACTCTCAGAACGTGTCCAAATAATATCTTTGTCCATGTCATTATCGAAGTATTTACGAAGATGATGTGCTCCTTTGAAAATTATCATTGGGGGTACTGGTCGGCCAGTAGCTCCAATCGTAGCTACCACAGTGACGAGCTCTCTATTGTCTGGATCAGACACATAAGCTGCTTTACAGTTATCTGGTACCAGCACTTTTCCCCAGAGACTACTCCTGTCTGAAATCCTGATTCATCAAAATTATATACATCTTCTGTTTGTATACCATATTTACTTACTCATACAACAGGCAAAGTCTGCGAAATGAAAATCAAGGTCTTCTTTTCAATGAGCCTCTCTCCATTTGGCGGCCATTGGTTTGGCTTTTAACTGCTTCCAAAGTAAGTTATTAAGGGCAAGCCACCTAGTAGCCTACCTAGAGGAAACTTCTTCTCCTTCCCCTTTAAAATACGGAAGGCGATTCGCAGCTTTGTGAAGTTTGTTTATGCTTGCAGGAGTACCTGCATAATAGAGTATGAGTAAATAATCTTTAAGAGCTTGATCCTCCAGGCTCAGATAGTTTCTAATTACGCCCTCCTCTATAAGAAAATGGGCGGCTTCCATGGGAGCGCGCGAATAATCGACTATGAGAACAATTAAAGTGGCGCGTAACCTCTTTAAGTTTAGTATTAGGATTTTCTACGGAATATTTCAACTCATTTTGGATTGCATCTTCTTCAATCTCACGTCGCTGAGACATTGTTAAAGTTTATCTATAATTGTGCACTTTTAAATCCATTCGTCTGAGTTTATTTGTAATTCGATGTGCCTTTCAATTTCTCCACCCAGATAACCCGGAACTCGAACCAATCAGACCGCAGTGGTAGTTGTGTATTTCTGTTTTGACAAGGGGTCAGCTGTGGCTTGTTAAGTTGTAATTTGTGTTCCAGCTTTGTAATATCATCTTTTTCTAATCCCAACTATGCCTTCTGGAAACATATAAATTGTCAAGTTTCAGACATATTTCTATGCATTAGCACCTGAAATCTCGAATTGAGACAAAAATGAAATGTGAAAACTTATGGTTGTGATTAAAATTTGCGAGAAACGTAAATTCAATGTAAAGCTACGTAAATTTTGACTAGATATGCAGCTTTTTATTTACAGGTATGGTCTTCTTCATGCCTTATTTACTTACTGAAAGAATGAAAAAAAAGATACAGTACTATGATATGTTTTTTGTAATACGAAATAGGTTAATATTGATCGTGATGTAGGGTTTAGAAATAAAATAATTTAGATGTCGAATTAAAAAGTTGCGTATTGCTGTCAGTTACAACGGCTAGTAAGCCGGAAGTTCCTTGTTGCCTATGCTATCTAGCCTAGGCAATAGCAAAGGTTCAGTAGCTGATAGAACCCTCTAGAAAAGACTTCGTAGAACGATTCTATGAAGCCCGTAGTTGTAGAGATATCAATGGAACTTTCTAGAAAGGTCCCGATAGAATAATTGTTGTGACAGTTCAGACTTAGTCACGATGGAACGAACTCAACGGATTTCTAAAAACATAAGATTCAAAGGTAAGGAAAGGAATTGCTATAGGGAAAGCTATGTTTATGTACACCAACAGATCCTCGCCAGCAAAGTCCGGCTGGCACAGCAACCGCGCTATGAAATCCCGATCACATGACAATGGTCCCCAACAAGGCCAATCAATCAATACCTAGCCTCTTGAGACGGATTGTCACACTACCCCATTCCTTTAAAAAAAAGGCTGCCATCATCCTTTTATCCATCGCAGAATCATCTTCTAGCTCAGAGTAGTCATCTCGTTCCTCTTCGTAAGCTTTTATCCATTGCGGAAGATTGGCAGGTGGTCCTGGTAGCTCCGGATGCATTGTGTAGAATTTTTTTAGTAGATGTGGCGAGTACATAAAATTACTTGCAGGATAATAAACCGGATCTTCATCACTACCTAACCAATTTGCTCGATACTTTAATTTTCCTCGAACTAACTTAACTGCTCTTATTAATTCTACAGCGTATTCTCGTTCACCTGGAATTATTTGAAGTTCCTCTGGGTCAAGGGGGGACTTGATCAGGCACTGGATTATCAGGATCTTTTCTCAGCAGTTTGGCATGAAAATTTGGGTGAACATGTTTCAAATTTACAGATAGATCTAGTTCATAGGACCAACTTCCTTTTTTTTTTAATAAGATATGGTCCAATATTTTGGTGTCGAAGTTTCTAACTTCGATGATCTAATAGAATGTTACGTGCATTAAGCCAAACTTTGTCATCAACTTCAAAGTCAGGCTCACGATGATGTGAATTGACGTTATCTATTTTTTTGTTGTGCTTTCTCCATATTAGTTTTTGCCCATTACCAAGCTTCTTGAATGTCCCTAACAATTGACTTAGCTTCATGTTGAGCCAACACTTCACGAGCACTACTTGGCTTAGCAGAAAATCGCCAGTCAAAAGATAGTCGTGGCTGATGGCNTTGTCATCAACTTCAAAGTCAGGCTCACGATGATGTGAATTGACGTTATCTATTTTTTTGTTGTGCTTTCTCCATATTAGTTTTTGCCCATTACCAAGCTTCTTGAATGTCCCTAACAATTGACTTAGCTTCATGTTGAGCCAACACTTCACGAGCACTACTTGGCTTAGCAGAAAATCGCCAGTCAAAAGATAGTCGTGGCTGATGGCCGAAAAGTAGTTCAAAAGTAGAGGTTTTAATGCTTTCATGATGAAGAGCAGGTTGTGCAAAGTCCATTTGAGGAAGGAGCAGACTCCAATTATCTTGGAAGTGGTTAACAAAAGGTCGAAGGCGTAAATCAAGATATTGATCCAAAATTTCCGTCTGGCCATCAGTTTCTCGGTGATAGGCTGTAGATAATCTCCTCTCAATGCAGAGAAGTTTAGGAAATAAAATGTGGACCACGGTCTGAGATGACTCTTTCAGGAACACCTAAATGTCGAAAAAAGTGAACAAAGTACATTTTTGCACGATCTTTAGCATTAACAGTTTTATAACAAGGTATTGTAACCGCTTTTTTACTCAGGCGATCAATAAAGACAACGACCATATTGAATCTTTCCTTGTCTTCTGGCATCTCTTTCAAGTCCATACAAATATGTTGCCAAGGATAAGCTGGAATTGGTAGCGGGTGTAGAAGTCTAGGAGCTTTATCATGAATTACGTGAGATCTTCTACATGGATAACAATTACTAATAAACTGTTGTATAAAAGCTCTCATATTTTTCCAATAATACCTTACGGTTAGTAATTTCAATGTCTTTTTTATGCCTGGATGTGCAGTTGGTGGTTGATTATGAGCTTCTTTCATCAAGTCGGTTCGGACATCCTCCATATTTGAAACTACAAGTCGATTATTATCGTATAAGAACAATCCATGCTGTAAACGAAACCGGTTATTAGGCTTGTTTCTCGCGAATTCTCTTAACGGCTCAAGTGATGTATCTTGACGGTTTAATCGAATCACTTTGTCAGCTATTGGACAAGTACCCATGAAGTTCAACTGTGAAGAATATCCTGGCCTTTCAATTTGGTTTTCTTGAGGCAGAGATTGAGATCTTATTTCAGCTTTAGTCGCATCTTGTATTTCTACATTTTATTCGCGTCTTGTAAGTATCTCCGCGGCTGCATTTGGCTTCCCTGGTCGATACTTAATAACAAAATTATATCCCGCTAACAATTCTACCCAACGAGCTTGTCGGGAGTTCAGAACTTTTGTTGACATGAATTATTCGAGTGCTTTGTGATCAGTATAGACTTCAATCTTAAAAGGGGAACCTTGAATTCCAGCTCTGCATTGTCCAAAAGCACGTACAATAGCTAACATCTCTTTACAATGAACCTCATAATTTAGATCTGCGGAGGCCATAGTTTTAGAGAAAAATGCTACTGGATGCCAAAACTCATCTTTACCAAGTTGAGAAAATACATTAGCTGCAACGCCATCTGAGGTATCCGTTTCAATTTGTGATCTTCGTTTTGGGTCATAATGAACGAGAGCTGGGGCATTAATAAGTCGATGTTGTAGCTCTATAAAAGCGCCAAGACACTTCTGGGTAAATAAGAATTCCATATTTTTATGAGTGAGTTTATGAATTGGTTTAGCTATAACCCCAAAATTCCGAATAAAGCGAAGGTAAAAATTACAAAATCCCAAAAAGGCTTGGATTTCCTTGATACTTCTAGGTAGCTTCCAGTTTTTTATTGCCTTTTTCTTTTCTGGATCCACACAAATACCCTGAGTACTTATGATAAATCCTAAATATCGAGTTCTAGTCACATTGAATTCGCATTTTTTGATATCTGCTTGTAGTCCAGCATCTGACAGTCTTTGGAGAACCATTTTTACACGGTTTTCATGATTTAAAATATTATCTGAGTAAATAAGAATGTCGTCTAGATAAGCCGTACAAAATACATCAAGATAGTCAAAGAGGATATCAATAACATAGCGCTGAAAGGTCGCCGGTCCATTGGTGAGACCAAAGGCCAAGACTTTATATTTGTACGATCCATATCGAGTTCGGAATGTTGTCAATTCTTCTGAGTTAGTATCAATCCGAATGCGATGAAAGGCTTGGCGGATATCTAACTTAGTGAAAAGTTTTGCATGATTCAGGCGAGAGAGGGCCTCATCTACTAACGAAAGCGGATAACGTTCTTTTTTTGTTAGGGCATTCAACTTTGGATAATCGACGTAGAACCGCAAGTTGTCATTGGGCTTCTTTACGAATAATATAGGAGTTGAGTAGGGAGCATGACTAGGCTCAATCCATCCTTTTTCCAGGTTTTCGAATAGGTATTTCTTTATTTTTTCGAGTTCCTCAATAGATTGATTATGTAGTGGTCCATACGTCATATTTGCATCTTTCTCAAGTTCAATTTTATGATCGTAAGGACGTCTTGGTGGAAGGAGATCAGACGCTTCTTTTGAGAAGACATTTTGAAAATCATGATATGAAGAAGGAACGTCAGTATTTAAGTGATTTAATTTATTTCTTTGGGCGAGGGTTTTTTCAAAGTTAAATAGATTGATAGTATTATTAGTATTTGGTTTGTGATAGGAATTAATGTGGTGAGGTGTGGTGGTATGTTTTTTACCGCTATTTTTTGCTAATTTTTCATTGTGAATTAAAGCCTTATTACGCCGATCGGCATCTGTTTGATAATTATTTTTGGAAAGAGGCCGTCGAAGAAATTCGCGTGGAATAACAAGTTTACGTTGAAACGAGGGCGTGTTCTTGGGTGGGTTCCTACAAAAGAGTTTCTTTTAACGAAGATCAGGTAGAACATTGAAGTGTGCTATCCACGCATCCCCAAGAATAACATCTTGATTTCCCAGATCAAGAATGAGGAAAGGGGTTTGGGGGAGAGTATATCCATCAATTATCATTGTAGTCAACAAAAAGTGCGTTATTATGCGGCCAGAAACACCATTATAACCTTTGGGAGTTAAAGGCCGAGGTGCTATTGATACAATACCTAGCCGGCGACATATATTTACACAAATACTACGATCAAGAAAACAAAAACCATGAGCTCCTGAGTCGTGGAGAGCAAGGATAGATATAGATATTCCATTTTTTGATTATTTACATGGAACACGAAAAGCTTTCCCACTTCCTATCAAACGACTACAGTCAATTTGAGCTAACTCAACTCAAAACCCTATAGAGGAGACTTGCTCTAGAGTCATTCGTTTTCCGAGTCCTCAAGAACAAAGTCATCATCAATTTCCCTTATAATTTCATCCGTTTTTTCCTCATTCCTTTCAATCTGAATTTATCGAACTTGACCTGTTTGGGCACGATTTTCCTGTGATTCAGGGTAATCTCGAGACATGTGTCCCACTTTTCAACAATTATAGCATTTTCGTATTATCCCCTCGGAGCCCCGATTTAAAGAATGAGAATTTGCAGGTTGAGAACTATCTTGTCTAGAAGAGCTCGGAATTTCTTGTTTTATTGGTGTTTGGGCGGAAATTGTACGAGGAGACGGAGAGGTAAAGGCTGGAGGCCCTATAGAAGATACCTTTGTTTGACAAGCTCTATAGTCGCGATTAATGCGAGTTATATGCCCATCAGGACCTATGTGAGATAATTAATGTTGTACAATATCATTGGATCCCCACCCAGCAACAGGGAGTTTGAACCACTAGCAGAGTTAGGAATCGGATTACGGATTGGTAAAACAGCCACTGGCTGAGTCGGATAATTTCCATGAGTGGTCAGATCAGGTAGGATTGAACTTCTAGCACCCCAAATAGGAGGGCGCATCTAATCCAATCGGATTACACATTCTTTACAAAGCTTAACAAATTCGTCAAGATAGTAGACTTTGTTAATCAACTGTTGTTGCCCAAGACACAGGTAAAGATTTGGCGAGATTCCACCTCGCATATACGCAATTAGAGTTTTGTCATCAGATATGCACAATAGATTTTGCAATCTCTGAAATTCTGACAAATATGGTCCAAAGGGCTTTTTCCCTTGGCGCAAACGAGAGACAGCGTCACGAGCGTCCTCTTCTTCATTTGGGTTACGAAATGAAACATCTAAAACGTTCCAAACTTCTGATAACGACTTACACGAAAACAGACCATTATCTTACAGATATCTATCCAAAAAGGATTTAGGGCCAATACCTAAATTCTGGTAAATAAGAGTTCTCTGGGATTGTAATGATACGTAACAATCTGAATTCTGTGCTAGCGCAATCCTGAACTGTTTTTGAGAGATAGGATATAATGTCCTGTCTTCCCATGTGAACTTTTCGTCAATTCCATACAATTCTGATTTGGGATTTATGTTAGAGATAATACAAGGTATCTCTAAATTATTAGTTTTCAAGCTCTCTACTGTCTTCTTGGCTTCAGATAACTACGTGCCATCCCACTATAGAATGCGATAATAATCTCCTGGAAAAGACCCAGACTCTACCTATACGTGTGAGCCACATTCGTTCTCCGTCTACTTTGGTAAGAAAGCTACAATCGGCACTTGGAAAGGTATCGGAATCGTAACCCCGTGCGCTCAAGTTGGACATGATCCCCAGTAGGGATCTAGGTATGAAAGATTCAAGCGAGTGTAGAGTTACATGTCTCGTATAGAGTGTCCGCATGTGGTGTGCTATTGATTCATTGTGATTTGACTCAAGCCTAATAGCCATGTACCAGTCAGTTCCATTGTAGCATATCATGTGATTGCCGGAATCATGCTTACAATATCGGAAGTGAGCATATGTGTTGGTAATCTCCAAGGTGGCACTTGCAACACTGTAGACTACATGGTTGATACAAGGTCCCACTAGATGCTTTGAAAATTCTGATATACACATGCTGCCGTATGGCCCCTCCCTGTATAGTCTGTATAGAGTTCCACCCTCGTCAAGTAGATCGGTGCATGAAGCAACACAAACATCTCGAGGCACGTAGCTCGAGTGCATTCTGGCATAGAGGTAGTTGACGGAAGCCAAGTTGACACTCCTGCACTTGCCCTTTGAGCTGCTAGTTCTAGTAAACCTTGGCAAGTGTGTGTGAGGCTCTCGTGGTGTCGAAGATATGCTTAGTCTGGAAGCATTTAGCGGACAGTTAGTGCATACTGTTAGCATGTACTCCGACACGGCCAATGTCTTCTAGGAGTCCGAAGACTTCTCTTGGTAGTTCCTGAGCTCGGATCTGAATTTTAATTTTTATAGCGTTAGTATCAGATATTTCTTAGCAACACCTGAATTTCATGCATGATTTGGAAGATTATCCCACACGAAAAAAAAATCAAATTTTCTTAATAGAGGACCAAAACTCGTTAATTTTTTGATTACTTAAAATCAATGCTATATCTTCAGTGTTAATGAGGGTTTACAACTATTGCTAATTATCGTAATCAGCATTAGCTTGATATTGATTGGAATAATTGAGCCTTACTTTTTGGCTTTGAATCGTTCGATAGTGAGCATGATGGTGTCACTGTAGGAAAAATTTCCATGAATCCTGAAGTAGAAGCTGCTTGGAGCTAGATTGTGAAGGACACATGTTTTCACTGGGCAGATGAGGACTAAGTTAACCCTTTTTTTCATAGGCAAAATTTGTCTTATTTGTATTTTATGTGGCCTTTTTTCAATTAGATTCAAGAATTTATTATGTTAACATCAAAAGAGCTTACCAGATGAATTTATATACCTCACTCATCTCATAGCACTTAATTATTATATTAAGCTTTACAAATTTGTGCAACCTGGTACAGGGGTTTATAGTAAGCATCTGGATAAACTATTTTTTGCATATTCTTGGCGCCAGGCGGCAGTAATACAATTAATCGATTCAGGTCTATAACTCTGGACATAGCAACGTAAAATTGACCGTGGGTAAAGACTGGGTTCGTTAAGTCGACACCAAAATAATTGGAGTGATCCAGTGACTTATTAATCATCATCGAATGGAATTGCCTTATTGATCGCTGCTTTTGGGTGAGAGCAGAATTAAGACCTTAGTTGCTGCTCAGTGTGATGCGGGATATAAGATGTTCTTTGCTATTAAAGCGTGGATCTCTTGATATAATCCGTCTTCTTACATAAAAATTATAGTGGCGTGTTATTATTTAATATGTCCCATTACCAAACCCTTCTTGAGGAAATAGTTAGGTAGAAGCATGACGGGTATTCCTAATTGTAACTTCAGTTTCCCAACTGGAAGGCTGTTCATTTGAAGAGTCCGCAGTACCTCCACAGGGCAATTGCTGATCTGGCCAGATTCGTCTACTGATACTTGATCACATGCTTTGTATTATCGAACCTCAATTTAGGACCTCAGCAATTCCCTTGATAAATTTATCGACAAACTCGTTTAGACCTGTTAGGACCATCCTATCCACAAAAATAGTGGTATTTCCAGACTCAAGCTTTTGTCTTGGATTGATTGACCAATTCTGGCTGCAAGTTACGCACATGGGAGAAAAGCGGGTATTTCATGTGTGTCTTAACTTCAGCGGTGACTGGGAAATTTTCTTTTAATTTATAATAGCGTTTTTGAAATTCTTTGATGTGAAAGAAAGTGTCATTTCATTATCAGGTCTGAAATTCCAGAAGTGTGCTACACTTGAGATAACATTGATTAGGGCTTTAGCCTCAGACACTGAAACGATTTTTGTAAGAATTGACCGAGGATTATCACTGGGTGATGTTTTCACATGAGGTGTGGTTTCTTTCAGTTTTGCTGACCACCATCTGGACCACGTTAGTATCGCTTTGTTGTGAGGGAGATCTCTGAGGAAGGCGGCGGAGGTTTGTGTAAGAAAAGTAAGTCTAATGATAGAATCAAGCCATGGGATCCAATTGGAGCGCTTTAGGATTGGAATTGGTGTGACTTTTTCAATGCTATCTAGGCGAGCCAAAAGGGTCCAGATTTCAGTTCTTTTGTCGACTCTCTAATAGAATCTTCGAGTTCTTCTACGGTGAGGAACTCAGTTCTGGCTATGGTGGTGTCAGCATCATCAAGTTGGTTATTTGAATCTGTTTCTGCCTGCAGAGAGGGCTATTTAGAGGGAAAATATGACATTATGACTCTGTGCGGAAGTCGCTGCGGAAGTTGTGAGACTAATGACGACAGTGAAGACGAGATGCACAGAGGAATTGGTTTCGCTAATATTCAATGCAGAAGCTTAGTTGGGGCGAAAGACGCGAAGCGCCTAACCGGTTGAGGCATTTAGGCATGAAAATGATTTTGAGTTTACTAATGTCCTATATACACTTTATCACGTGACTATATACAGTATTCTATTACATGTTCCTTAACTCTAATGCGACACTAAAAATTTACTCGACAAATATCGGACCTGAATTGCGCTAGCTGTGGGATTTATAAATGGCTGAAAATGGCAGCTTGATGGATGGGGTTGGACGGGTGAGTGTTATGTATAGCAAGATCTGCTATGATTGGCTAGCATATTTTATTTATCTTGCCGGTACAACAAACGGTTCGGATATCCCGTCTCCGGGTATCCCGTGTTATGTTATATACGTCTCAAATGTGTAGTTATGTTCCTACTGTTATCCCAATGTGATAATAAAGGTTATAGGTTATCTGATCATGTAATAATTGTAAGGACTCGCAAAGTCGTTGCATTAATAATCTATATAAAGCCTATTTACAGAATTGTAGTACAAAGATCTTAATATTGGTAGGCGATC